>CM060872.1:20759132-20989249 GCA_030737845.1 Acorus calamus | reverse complement strand
ATTGATGGTTAAGTTTACAAAATAATATAGGAACACAATATTGGAAACACAAATAAGAAAACAACTTTACTGGATTAACGATTCTGTTCTTTACCGATGAAGGCCGAGGCCAGAGTTGGACTCTATGTCCTTAAGACAATTATCGTCCCGCATTGGTGCTTACGGTACCGGCGACTGTCTCCCAGGATACAACGGCGATCTCCTTACGGTAGCAGCACTTCACATCGTATGGACAGTGAACCAACTCTTGTTTTCTCATTCTCTCTTTGTACTGACTGTATGTATGTATGCACTCAGAATGATATGGACTCGAATGCAGTGAATAAATGTTTTCTAAAAATGCAGGGAATGAGTGATATATAGGGAAAAAATTGGTTGAAGAGACTCTTGGATGAGTCTCTTCCTCTGTTTAGTTTTATCTGAAACAGAGTCTCAAACACCCATTAATTCAAATAATCAACGGTCCGATCGTAATTGTCGATCCGACGGTCCACATCGCATCTGCGGATCCATTCGATCGACAATCCGGATTTAATCCGATCATCAATATCCCATCTGCCGATCGACGGTTCGGATTTCATTTGATCAAAATGATTTCCACCGTGCGATCAGACAAAAAGTTCAAAAAGAAAAGGCTTCGAAGTGCCAAGTGCGCCCTAAAACGTCCAATACGCCCTCGCGCGCGCCGCGCGTGGTGGTGCTACGCACCACTCCGCTTGGAAAAGTCCACCATAGGGTGTCCACCAAAAGCAATACACTAGAGTACAATGAGCCTATCTTATAAATCTTCGATACTTTTTCTTTTTAACCGATATGGGACTATAGCTTTTTTTTTTCTTTTTCATCCCCAATCATTAACCACTTTCATCATGTTTTAAGGAGAACTTTGAATTCAATTTTCTCATTCACTCAAAATGGATTTTGAGAATATAAATATACTATGTTCATCTACTCAATGAGAGGAACATAATCCAATGAGTTTCCACTAAACATAATGAGTAGAACCCAAACTCATTTTAACCAAAACATAGTCAAAACCCAAGGTTTTTCCAACAATCCCCCATGAGACATTGACACAAGAGTCCAACAACCAAATGCCAAATACAAATAACAGCTATAAGTCAATGCACTCTTGTCAGTTACCAATATAAGGTGGAAAATGTTACTTTCAATCATTTTTACAATGGCCATAATACAATAGTTTAGAATTCACCTGTGTTAAGGGTATGTCTTAGGTTCGAACATTGATCATGACTCACTCATCTGTTTGTTGGCGATTATTTGAAAGGATTTTCTTGTGGAGGTAGCATTCCCAGCTTAACCATAATATCAGCCATGAGATCCCTCCGATATAAAAAAATAAAAATTACAATCTAAAATGTAGATTACACATTTTTAGTAATTGAAAAAAAATACAATAAACATCGTCTGTCTAAACCACGTTTGTAACCGATTGTCAAATAGATTTTATTTTGTAAAATCAATTTTTAGATAATCAACTTCAAACAGGAATGTTTTGAACCGTTTATATTTCAGATCTCGGTTATTATATGTTCTAGAAGTCAACAAAACAATTTTTATATAAAAAACTAGTTGAAAGTATGCCTTTTTTTTTTTCAGAATCTATTATTTTAATAACCTTCCCAGCTTGACCATAAGGTCAGCCACGGGGGTCATCCGATATAAATAAATAAAAATTACAATCCAAATGCAGATTACACATTTTTGGTAAATGAAAAAAAAAAAAAGGATATAAACATTGTCTAACGATGTATATGTTTTATTTTTTAACGAAGCATATAAGACTACAATTTAGACCGTAAAAAGGAGAAAGTGTGACAACACGCATACAAGGTACACAGGGGTGGTAAACGAGCCGAACGAGCCAAGCTTTGACATGTTCAAGCTCGGCTTGTTTATAAACGAGTCGAGCCGAGCCGAGCTCCCGAGCCTCAACGAGTCTAGCGTTCTTCTTCATTTTAGGATTTTTAGGGATTGAAAACAAATTTTAGCCTAAATAAACCAAGTTCATGAGCCTAAACGAGCATAACTTTGTATTAATTTAATGTTCTGATTTTATAAACGAGTTTAGTTAAGCTTCAACTAAGTTTTTATAACACAAACGAGTCGAGTTTGAACACAAAATGAAGCTCGATCCAGTTCCCGAGCCTAACCGAACTTTAAAAATTGTTCAAGATCGTTCATTTGTCTAATTGAACGAGCCTGAACGAGCTCAAACCGAGCCGAGCCCGAGCGGCTTGATTCGTTTACCAGCCCTATACACACTTGGCAAAACTAAACTCTTCATCGACAATGTTTTGGAACCAATTGTCAAATAGATTTTGTTTTGTAAAATTAATTTTTAGATAATCAACTTCAAACAGGAATGTTTTGAACTGCTTATATTTCAGATCTCAGTTATTACATGTTCTAGAAGTCAACAAAACAATTTTTATATACAAAAACTAGTTGAAAGTATGCTTCTTTTTTCCCGGAATCTATTATTTTAATTTAGAGCATAAGCTATATTTGAAAATTGGTTCTCCACAGGGCCTTTTGCAGACCAGATTTCCAGTTCTACAAGAAAATCCATCTTGAAGAAAACCAAGATTTTGTTTTGCAAAAGAATGGTGGTTTAGTGTCCCCATGTAGGAGACAATAATAAGACAACCATATATTGCCTAATGGCAACAACTATTAATAAGAGGACAACCAGCAATTTGCACTCTCTCTTTATATTGACTAATGGCAACAACTATTGCAAAATAAAGGAATGAAGAAATAAAGGCCCTCTATGCAACTTTAACTTGAGAAAACAACAGAGTTTAACATGAGACGCAACATGGACTGGTACTGGTAGTTCCAACCACCAAATACTACGTTGTCTCTTTTGGAATATCATTAAAAGCCAATGCAGTGGACTGTATGGTAGTATAAGAATCTACAGTTGGTGAAACAGAGACACTTAAAAAAGAGAACATAATGAGTCCTATAAGATAAATAAATCACCAACGCCACAAACATGTCGCAGACATGTTCCATCATCGGTTTCATATGATCATTGATAGCTGATACAGTAATTGGAATAGGTTTCTGGGGATCAAAACTCTTCAATTTCATCACTCAAGCATGCAATTCATGTGACATGTATGAAACATTTGATGTAACATATAGCAAAAACTACATTTCGTAGAGGAAAAAACTAATATGGAGAGCGATTATTAACACACAATGGAATGGGCAATAAGAGCATGCTATGTGTAGCTTTCTCATAACCTTTCCATTAATCAAAAGATGGTTTACTGTTAAAACAACTCGAATAAAATATAAACTCGAGGTGCTTTCATTCATTATATTGCACAAAAAAAAGGCAGTTCATTGTGAAATTTTAGCATCCAAAACAATCTAAAATATTCCTATAGTCGTAACTGATGATCCATCGGGATCAACAACCAGCAAGGCACATGAAGTATTTCCCTCACAAGGCACATTATCATTTATCAATGATTAAAGGAACTTGATGTAATTAGCCTATACAGAACCACAGATCCAAGCCACTTCTACGGAGACCTTGTGCAGTTGCACACAATTTAAATGAACAAATAACATGGCATTCACAATTCAAAGAACAGAAAAAAGAAGAATTTGCCTGATCATGATACACAGATTGGTGGATGGGGCTTTCGTCCTTACTTAACCATATATCCTTTTAGAACAAGACAATTTAGAATGAGATACGAAAATACACATTCCATGAATTTTTTGTCCTAGACAACAGATATATTTTATATATAACAAAAACCATGATCATTCACCTAATTCGCTACACTAATAGGGGCCCAGTGTGTTTTTGGACTGCTACCCACCTAAGCAATTAAGAAATGGTTCACTATACCCCAGAGAACCATGAAAACCGGATTACCAATACATGAATCTTAGATAAATTAATCATTTGACGCAACACAACATGAAAATTGGATTACAAAATTTGGCTTTTCTAAAGAAAAGTTGGGAGCTCACAACTGTAATATGATGGAAAGATGGTTGAAAGCGTCATAGTTTAACAATCAAACAAAAGGAAATAAGGTCTCTAATTATACCATATAAAACGTGATGAAATCCCATTCTTCCCCAATACATGCATCCCTTGTTTAGGTTGCGAAATAAGGGACAGAGAAGGACTAAAATGCCAAAAAGGATTGTTTGTGTGGATGGAAACCTGATAGTTTTGCTTGGTTAAGCAAACATGAGCCCATAGCAAATTCATACGTTATACACCAAAAAAAGCATGATAGCAAAATGTAACCAAATGGAATTTACGCAGATAGCTAACTAGCCCTGTATACCAATCTATCCTGGAAAAAGTAATGTTGCACCCCTAACGAGGAGTTGGAGACCACATAGTTCCATTCTGTATCCCCGACATAGACTTATTTACTCTAATACAGCCTTCTGTTCCTTGGTTGGCCAGATGTTCCACTAATAAGCAAGAATAATGAATTGCCTGAATATATCATTTTTTTTAACAATACCTCGTAATATCGTTGGCTTTAGGGGGCCTGACTGTCCAGATGTAGTCCACATGGGTTTGATTTTTATGCTTCGAATTTTCCTCTAATTCGGGGCATCAATCGATGTATTTCTTTTGATTTGTTTTGTACTCCCTTTTAGGCTTTTCTGCCTTAGCAATACGAGGGCATAAGCCTACCATTTCGATTCAAAAAAAAAAAAAAACTTGTAATACAATGTCATATTTTTTTGGAAGCATTCAAATTCGATTGCTGGATGCATTAAGAGCTCAGCTAACCTAATTTCTTCAATGTACCTAAACAATGAAATTCTAATTTGTATTGATCAGTAAGGTTCAAACAAATCAAAGGAGATACAGAATAAATTGCGAGGAATTACAGTGGTCACAGAGTTCAAATAAAATGTATACCCCTGGATGAAAGAATATTATTTACATTTTACAGAAAGAACGATATAAATATTACGTCACCACGCACCATTTCTTTACATCACCCAATTCTTCCACCAAAAGATCACGAGAACTCAAACAAAATGAATAAAGTTATTGATTAAACAAGCTGCATCAGAATCTTGATAAAGAAAAATAAAAGAAACAAATGCATTGGTATACATTCATTTCCAAGATAAGTCATGACCCTGAAACACTCACGCATAACCCAAAACAACAAATGCCTACTCTTATAAGCCAATTATCGTTACAAGTCCCTGCTAAACAAGAAAATACTATCAATAAAACCTCACATGTCCTGCTAAACGACAATCATTACGAAACACCACCACCACCACCGAAATTCAAAAACTATGTTTGTTTTGATGTGTCTCACTCATTCAAAAACCATGAACACCCGCTATCTACACTTGATAGATTGACTGGTACTAATTCTCTGTAAGCGTCTCGAAATCATACCTGATGAGGCCCTCCCAATGACCGGGTGGATCATGAACATCCCTCCGTACGGGTGGATCACGAACATCCATCCGCCTCGCCTTCCACCGCTCATAATCCGGGTCATCCGTTGGGAGCTCATGACGACAAACAGGACACGTGTTCTTCAGCTTCAGCCAAGGCAAGATACAGTCCCCGTGATAGAAATGCGAGCACGGGAGCTTCGTCACTGACTCCGCGACAGGGATCTCATCCTTACAAACTGCGCAGACAGATTCAATGTCGATAATGACCAATGGGAGGCTCCGGACCACCGATTGGGCAGCCGGGCGGCTCCCCCTTGTGGGACCACCATCGCCGCCAGCTTCCATGAACTGCCCGAACGTCATATCATAATCCGCGGCGTGCACAAAGCTGTCGTCTTCCAGGCTGTTCATCGCCAGGAGGATCTCCCAATCGAGGCTCCTCGGCGCCTCGGGATCCGTGCGATCACCCTCTTCGGGTTCTTCCTCGATCTCCACCGTCCGATCGCCAGAGGTCGAGAGGGATCTATCGAAGCCGAAGACGTGACCCTCGTCGAAGACCTCCTCCCACTCGAACTCCTCCTCAGCCGCCGCCACCGCCTCCCTCCGGTCCTCCTCCTCCTCTTCCTCCAGCCGGAACGAGTCCCAGCAGAGTGGGAGCGCGATCTCCCCCTCCTCGGACTCCGATTCGAATCCGACGATACGGAGGCCCCCGATCCGGGCCTCCGCCTCCTCATCGTCGCCGTGCTCGTCAAACCCTAACCACAGCCCCAGTTCGTTATGATCCGATCCCACCTCGTCCCCGCCCTCGAAAACCCTAAAATCCTCCCGCGGAGACCGATCGTATTCCCCGTCCTCCGAAGCCCCACGATCGAAAGCGTCAAACACGGCGGAGAGAGGATCCTCGCAGTACTCGGACCAGAACCCCTGATCGGAGTCGGAGACGGATCCGCCCCCGACGACATCATCGACGCCTCCTACAGAGTCGGATCCATCGGAGATCTCGGGGAGGATGTCGTTGTCTTGGAAGGAGAAGTCCGGGAAGAGAAGATCGGAGTCGTCGGCGGCGGAGGTGAAGACGGGGGACCAGTAGGGGGTCGAGGGATCTAGGGTTTCGAGGTCGTCGCCATTGTCTTCGTCGTCGGATACCTCCGGGAGGAGGAAGAGTTCAGCGAGTTCCGCCATTGAAGGAGGACCTCTGAAAAAAAAAAAACAATTTATTGAAATTGGGAATTTGTTTTATTTTTGGGGGTATTTAAAGAAGGGGATCTAATAAGCCAGGGTGGGACGACGCGGCTTTATACGCGGTGGGGTCAGGATTGAAATGACTGTAATGCCCCTGTTCGTTCAATTTCCGTTGGCCTTTTATCCATTGTTTTTTTTTTCCTTAACTAATTTTGTCCGTTTAGATACGAATTAATAGATAACGTTAAATATTCATCAAATTTTATTTTATTGGATTTCATATAGATTTAATAAAAAAATTATAAAAATGTTTTTAAATTTAAAAATAATAAAAAACTTGATAGATCAGTTGAGATAATTTTTAAATTCCACATATTTTTATAAATTATATATATAATCAGATTTGCTAACAAATTAATTAAAATTAGTTAAAAGAATTTATATACACATTCATCAAATCTCATTACATTTTAGAAAATTTGTTGTTTTAATAAATATTTTAAATAACTTTTACATAACTATTGCTATCAACAAATGAGTATATTTATTTATTTTATTTTATTGACGGGTTGTTATTGGAGATTTATTAACATATCATATTATTTAGTAGGTTGTAGGAATAATATGAATGCATTGGGATTTATTCATTTTATTATTAAGAGGTTCTAATTTCATTTTTTTGTTAGTGAATTTTTCTTATAGAGTTATTAGCATCTTATTAATTTTATTATACTTATTTACATATTTTAAGAATAAATTAGTATTCATTGAATTGAATTTAATAAATATTTTGTGTAATTTGAACGTTTCAAAATATTTTTAACATGTCATATATTTTATCAATAGTATTTTCATTTTGACACATATCGTGCTTGGAGAAAGACTTTTTTCCATTTAGAAACATGCTCGTGAAAATTAGTTTTATGTAAACCAATATAAAATTATATACACGTTTCCAAATTCCAAACTACTCACATAGATGTCTCATTTAGAGAATTCAGCTTCCTACAAACTCAAAAGAAAGAAAATTCCTGCACATAGGAGAATGAGAATTCCCTCAGTCATTTTGAGGTCCAAAATATAGTCACATATGTCTCGTTAGCCATTGTACTAATTGTATCGAGATATATATTTAATTAAAATTTTTCACATTTTCTATAATTAATATAATTCAATTTATTAGAGTATGTACTTTATCTTAAAATATATATCTCATTAAGAAATAAAACTCTAAAATAGACCCAATGCAACATTTTTCTTTTATATTATAATAATTTGTGTTCAGATTGTTTTTTAGTGGATATAGATGTTCTTTGAATAATTGGGGGAAAGAGAGTTAAATTGAAATTGAGGAATTCTATTTTTGTCAAAATCAAAATATAGTAATTCTTTAAAATTTTAAGATTATAATTAATCATATTAAATAATGAATAAAAACAATCTATAATACTGACATCTAGAATTTTATGATATTATTTAGATCAATTACATGAATATATGTATTTGGATATTAAATATCTATGTTATTTTATATTTGAGTTTAAATTTTTTTTTAGATAATTGACAAGCCTATCTTTTATGTGGTTAAGTGTAGCTTAAACCCTTATAATCAAAATTTAAAAATAATTTATGCTCTAAAATTGATTATGAAACCAAAGCTGCTCCCAATACAATTCTGTATAATTTGCTTTTATTAACTTACAAATAAATGTAACAACGAAAATATGAAATAAGTTGAACATAATTAAATTATATTAATTATTAAGTAATAATTAATAAAATACATAAGAGAAAATTAGAATGTATATGAACAACTTTTGGTACTCTAACCACCCAAAAAAAACTTTTAGTACTTTATTTCTTTTTTAAAGTAATTGAATTTATTGTTCCATTTAGGGCCTGTCTATCCCCACCAAACAATTTTCCAATCCCACCGATCAAAAAAAATAAAAAAATCGGTGTTTGGCTGTTTCCATCGATTCAGTACGACTGAATTTGGTCGCCATTTCAAGTTTTGGGCGACCGGATTTTGATCGCCATTTCAGGTTTTGGACGACCGTAATTGGTTGTCATTTCAGGTTTTGGACGACCGTAATTGGTCGAACAGGGTTCAAAACTATATCTACTTATTTTTTGTAAACAAATAAATTTTTGGATTTATCCATCATATTCTACATTTATTCTTTCATCCAAATAACAACTAAGGGATTAAAAAAAATGTAAGTAGATATACTTTAAATTAATTCAAATTTTTATAGAAAAATATTTTATTAAACAAATATATATCATTTTAAGCTTCGTTTGAATTCGTAGTTAAGATGAATTTTTGTTTGAAAACAAAAAAAACGTACCAGTTGATCCAAACACATTTTATATTTGGCTTTTGAAATTTGTCTGTAACTTATGTAAAAAAAAAGTTCTTATATTCTACATTTAAGAATAATGATTTATTCTTCCTATATTACAACTCAGACTTGGAGTGATATGAAAGATTCAATGAGGATACACGTCGTGAAATTATGTTTTCAAGAAAAAAAATTATAAACTTTATTACAAATCCTGTTCGACTAGATTTGGTCGCGCGAAACCTGAAATGGCGACCAAATCCGATCACGCGAAACCTAAAATGGCGACCAAATCCGGTCGAACTGGTCGGATTGGTAGGGATAGCAAAACACCAGTTTTTTTTATTATTATTGATTGGTGGGGTAAGAAAATCGGTGGGTGGGGCTAGACAGGCCCTTCCATTTAACCTTTGCTTCGATCCTAAGGTATGTCTGTTCTATAGCCCTCTGCTCTGAAGTACAAAGTTCTTTTCTATAAAATACCACTCTAAATCTTTTTTTATTTAGGTCTACCCCATTATTTATCGATTATCATCTGATCTTATCACTATGAGATACTTAATTCAATTGAATCATAAAAAAAAATTTAATCTTAAAATCTGATTAAATATCTCATTCACAATATCAAGAATGTCAAACGGTTACGAACGTGTTAGATAATCAAATTGTCCAATACGCGTTAGATTTTAACCCAGAAATGTTGATCAATGTTTAAATATTTTCTAGATCTTATTTATCAAATAGTTTTGAAGATTAGCCGGTTGAGGAGTTAGACAGATCGAGTGCTCGATTAGACAGTTCGTACTTTGATTTCTGTTGCTTCTGTTCGTCAATGGCCCATTTTTCAGTTTGATGTCAAGAACGCTTTCCTTCATGGTGATTTATCAGAGGAGGTTTACATGACTCCTCTTCCGGGTCTTCCTCATCCATTTGGTCATGTATGTCATCTTCACCGTGCTCTCTATGATCTCAAGCAAACTCCTCGCGCTTGGTTCGCTCGATTCACTGATGCTATATGTGCTGCTGGATTTATCCCGAGTTCCTCTGATCCAGCTTTATTTGTTCACACCTCTGGTCCTCATTGTACTCTCCTGCTGCTTTATTTTGATGACATGATCATCAACGGCGATGATTCTTCTCATATACAGTCAGTCAAGCAACACCTTCAGCGTCAATTTGAGATGAAAATTCTTGGCAAACTTCGATATTTTTTAGGCTTGGAAGTTGCTTCTGCTCCGCGTGGTTATCTTTTCTCCCAATGAAAGTATACTGCTGACTTGATCGACCGTGCCAGTCTGACTGATGATTGCATTTCTCCCACTCCTATTGAGCTTCATGCTAAGCTCCGGCTTGACGATGGAAAACTACTTTATGATGTTACTCGTTATAGACAGCTTGTTGGAAGCCTCGTCTATCTCACTGTCACTCGTCCTAACATTGCATATGCTGTGCATATTGTCAGTCAGTTCGTCGTTGCCCCTCGTACTGTTCATTATGCAACAGTTCTTCGGATTATACGTTATCTACGTGACACTATATCTCATGCTCTACTGTTACCGTCTTCTTCTACTCTTGAACTTTGTGCTTATACTGATGCTGATTGGGCAGGAGATGTCACAGATCGAAAATCCACGATTGATATATGTGTGTTTCTTGGTGACTCTCTTATATCTTGGAAGGCCAAGAAACAAGACATTGTTTCTTGTTCGAGTGCTAAGGCCGAATATCGTGCTATGGCATCCGCTACTGCTGAGATCGTTTGGCTTTGACGCCTCCTCTCTGACATGGGCGTCATCCTCTCTGCGTCTACTCCTCTATATTGTGATAACAAGAGCGCCATTCAGATTGCTAGCAATCCAGTCTTTCATGAACATATGAAGCACATCGAGATCGATTGTCACTTCGTCCGTCATCACTTTCTTGGGGGCACTATATCACTCCCATATATCTCTTCTTCTCTTCAGTTATATGACTTTTTCACAAAGTCACATACACTTCAACGGTATGGCTTTTTGTTGAGCAAACTCTCGGTGTATGATCCACCATGAGTTTGAGGGGAGGTGTTAAATGTATATATGTTAGGGTTAAAGGTAGATTAGTCTTTTTCCCGTTTTCCCTTTTGTACTATAAATATTGATACAAACCCTAATAATATTTTTGGTTCATTCTCTTCAATTTCTGATTCTAACATGTTATTAATAAATCTTTATATTATAAACTGCTAAAATTATAAATGAGTTTCAATGACTTTATTTTTATCCTTGAATTATTATAAAGTGGTTTTTTTTTATTTATAATTTCAGGTTTTTGAAAAAAAATTAAAGATTGTAATTGAAGGCCGCCCCCACTAGAGTAACTTCCTGGTTCCGCCACTGGTTTTGGAGATTAGCCGGTTGAGGAGTTAGACAGATCGAGTGCTCGATTAGTCAATGAATTAGGTTTTTAAACACTGGCAATATTATACAAAATCAACTGAATATAAATTTATTTTTTTCTCAGTTTCCACGAATGGAAATAAAAAAATAATGCATAATGGATTTGCAATAATTGATGAACTATGTTCACAAATGGAAATAATTTGACACCACTTTTTCTGCACTGCAAAGAAGTACTTCATATTGTGGTTTTCTATGCAATGATAAAGCCTTGGAAAAAATAAAAGCAGGACTGCCGTAACAATGCGGGGACAATCTCAACCAAGTTTCATGGCTGCCAGATCTGTGAATATGGACTTTGATCAGAGCAGTCACTTGAGAATTAGAAAGAACACTTGAAAGTAGGACAGTAATGTCAATTCATGCACTTCTTTTTTTAACTTTTTTTTAGAGCACTATTACACATTTACACTCAAGTCATATTTATAATTCTGAAGTCTATGAAACATCGGATTTATTTCTAAGTCCTTCGATCAGTTGGAGTATTATTTTTGAGTCTTTCACTCTAGTGAGGTTTTATCGAATCTTTCCAATTTATCCCCTCCACATTTTTTTGTACCCCTCACTTTTTGCCCATCCACACAAACAAACAATCATTCTTCTTAATATATTAAATCGATAATAAACACAATAAATTTGCATCTAATAAGAAATTAACAATATAAAAAATTTATCACAAAAATATATAGACAGTTTAACAGTATATACAGATATGTTAACACTGTACATAAGTCTATGAACAGTGTGTACAGACGGTGAAAAATGGGGGGTAAAAATGAAAAATAATAAAATATAACTATGTATAGATAGAAGGACTAAAAAATTATATACAATGGTGTCTAGAGACCTAACAATAAGTTTCGATATTTCAGGCACCTAAAAATAATAAAGAGATTCTTTAAAGGATCTATAATTTTTTTTTCAAAAAATATGAAAATGAAGAACATTTTTTAGAGAAATAGATCAAACTATAGAAGTGATATTTCTTAATAAAAATAAATTAGATAATTCAAATTTTGTTTCACAAATTAAACAATTAAAATTTAATGTAGAAGATTTAAATTTATATTGAGTTCGGGTTAGTTTCTAATTGAATCAGGGGATGACCACAATCACGCTCCTCTTGCCCGCACTCTCCTTTGCAAGTCTAGATCCTTGTTGTAAAAACACATAGAAAGCCTGTGACAGTCAGTAAGAGGCTGCCACGTAGGTGGTATAAATTTTTTTATTTTTTTAAATAGATTTTTACAGGTAAGAATATATCTAAAATTATGTTCACTTTTTTATATATTCTTAGTGTCTATGTGACAGTCTTTTACCTTTTATTTATTGTCACTAACTTTTTGTGTCTCTTACTAAAGAGCTTAGCTTGGATCTGGTTGACATCTGCACGATTTCGAGCCCACAGATCACCACGAATTTCGCACATCGGAAACTTAAAATTTCAATGTACAAATTTAAAATAACTATGAATAATCCGATTTGAATAATTGAGAATCATAGATAAGTAAAATAACACAGCAAACTAATGTCAACCCATGCATTATTTTGCATGTGAATCAACTTTTTTTTTTTTTTTTTTTCTTTAAGGGCTGGTTTGACAAGGGAATAAATATTAAAATAAAGAATAATTATGAAGATAAGTGAATAAAAAGATAGCATATCTGATATAAAAAATAATTAAAATAAATTACGGATAGTTATCTTGATTATAAAATGAAAATGAGCATATTTTGTTATATTAAAGATTGAGATAACATTTATCTTCACTTTTTATTTTAATTTTAACAAATGTAAATATGAACAAAATAGATTGGATTAAAATTAGGACAACGCATTCTTAAAATCTTATGCTCTTGTGAAACTAGGCCTAACAGTGCTCGATTCATATATGTTTGACCGTGAATGAAGTCAACCAGCCCATTAAATATATATTAATTATTATATTAATTATGAAATCATACCAATACCCATCTAATGAATGAGAGCATTTTCAATGGACATGTTAACTCACTTGTTAATGTCATATGTTTACAAAAAATATAAAAATGGTGCTCTAATGGAAGTATTAAGAGAACGCTAAATGTGGGCCCCACCTATCATATGTTATCTTCCAAACTAATTGTAGCTAGTGTTTTAGTCAGCTAAATGTGGGCCCCACCATTCAAAATATTCAAAAAAATATTATTTTGGGTGAATAGAGAGGTTTGAGTGGGTGGAGAGGTGGGCCCACTATTATCTTGACTAGTTTTTAGCTAGTCCATTGGAACAACAAAAACTAACTAAATGAGAGTGTAGTAAATAAGGGTCTAGTGGATGGATAAAGTGCTGATATGACACTTTAACATCTTAGTTAGTTAACATATCCATTGAAGATGCTCTAAGATCTTCTATATCATTCCTGCTGCAAACAGCGCCGCCGTCCCCTCTGCGTCCGATCTCCCTGTGGCCTCCCCCCCTCTCTCTCTCTTCAGCCTCATCGTGGCTCCGCCTCTTCTGCCTTCAATCTCCTTCCCCAGGTAAGTCTGATTTTGATTTTGATTGAATTTTTTTTGATCTTTGTGTGGAACTTTTTGTGATTTTGAGTGGTTGAAGTTTTGAAATTTTCAATTGTTTATTTCAAACCGGGTATTCCATACTTTCCATTGGAGATTTGGTTATTCAATTCTATGACTTGCTTTAATTTTGTCTTTTATTATTTCTTGTGTGCGCGCGCGCAGTCCAAACTAGGGCTCAGCTCAAGTTTAGCAAAGTCGATCATGTTGGTGTGTGTTTGATTAATTTGTTATACACAAAATATTAAGGATATTCATTCTCGTAGTCACTTATATTTTACGGTATCCCTTATGTTTGAATATTTTAAAAATATATATTTGTCTAATGAAATATAAATTTAAACAATAAAATATATACTTGAATGAGTTTTGCACAGTTTTTGTATTTTTCTAATCTAATATATACCAACTGAATTATCAACATCCTTGTTTCACCTATGAATCCGTCCACGTGAGTTGGCCCTCGACGTTCTCACGTGTAGGGTTGATCCAACAAGATTGTGATTCCACAAATATGTTGACAATATTTAGGGAATGTCATCCCTTCAACATATTTTGATTTTTTTTTAAGATGCACATTTATTGAATGTAATTTTTTTTTACGTTTTTCTAATCTAACATATTCTAGTATAACCTATAGTATATATATTTCATGAATCTCTCCTTCAGGTGAACTATTACGCTCTCAGCTAATCAGCAATGCCTGTACATATGCTATGTCTGCTAAGAAGGTTGGTTTAAATCTATGTTTATTTTTTTGAATGAAATTTTTGTTGAGATTTTATCCTTTAATAAAAAAAATTTTGAGTAAAACTGTGGTCATTTTTATTTCAATAATAAAAATGCCCGAAGTGGTAAGAGGATACAGGTAAATATAAAAAAACAACTCCAAAAAGAAGAAAGAAAAGAGTCACCCCACTTGATTCTAGCCCCGCTGTAATCTCAGAAAATGCTCGATGACCAGTTTGGTAGAAAAGGTTTCTACCTCCCTGGTATGTCATTCCAGCGTTGCTTGTAACCCTCCATCCGTCTTCTTCGAAATATATATCGTGTGCACCTACTAATACTTTCCCTAGTCCCGGATGCATTGTCTCATCATTTCCCAAATGTTCTCGAAGTAAAAGCGACTCCCATTGAAAACCACGCCATTCCTAATTTGCCATATGGTCCAAACCGCTGCCGGGAAGAATGACCAAGCCACCTTCTTTGCCAGGCCTTGTTCTCCCCTCCCACTTCTGTTCGTCCAACACTCCCAAAAGTCACTTATTGTATTGATATGGAAACTTTGGTTGGTGATCATACTCAGACACCAACCAAAGTTTGTTGAACGATGCCCCTCAAATAGATTATTCTTTTTGATTTCTAAATGAATGTTGTTGGGTTTTCTTGACCGGTGTACTAATGCTTTGAATCCTGTACCGACGGGTATCATCGCCCCTAGAACAACGTTCTCTTTCAGGCCTTTCAACCAATCAACACGACCCCGTAGAGCCGCTTTTGCCAAAACTCGAGCAGTTTCTTGAAAACTCGCTTCGGATATGAAACTTTGAGTATTCAAAGACGCTCTTGTTATTCCCAATAAGATTGCTCGATAACAGATCGCTTCTTCCAAAGCGCGACCTGTTCGTTCCGCCCGCAACAATCCGATAAGTTCTCCCGGAAACCAACACTTTTGATGTTATTTGACGTACAATAATCTCTATATGCTTATTATGAATCTGCACCCCCTGAGATCGATAAACTTTTTGGATCTTATTAACCAAAGAGATACGACTTTGCGCTATGGTTAACTCGGCGCCGATCAAGAATCCCCAGGGAATTCGAAGAATTTTTGTTATATGTTCGTTCCAACCTTCAACCCTTTTTTCGAGGTTCGTCGATATGGAATCAATTGAACGTACTTCTAACACTTGTTCTACTTTTGGAAGACCCTGCGTTATATCTCCAGATCTTGATTTTTCTTATATAAATGTAATTAATGTATCTCCTCCGTAAAGTATTTCTCCATAATGGCCATGAACAGTTGCTCCTGGAGTGGCCAAATACGGCTTGGCTGCTCTTATTACAAAGGAGTCAACATGAACAATTATAACTTGACCCGATTTTATCTGTGGTCCGTGTTTAAATAGACATACATTTTCACAAACAAATTGTCCAAGGCTAAGTATTGTGGATGTCTCTTCAGAATAATCGTGATGGAGAAAGCGCCAATTCAAATCGAATGCATTAAAAATGATGTTACTGCACGGATCGGGATTATAAATTCTCCTATTTTCATCCATTAAACAATATCTAAGTACTTGGAAAGCCTGTTTTAAATGGTCACGTAACAAATATTTAGTTAACAAGATATGATTATGAGTTATTACATGGTAAGATAAATAAAAAAAAATTCGCAATTTTTGGTACAGTAGTACCTAAAAGACCCAGCGAATCTCTAATTGGAATTATAGGATCCTCTTTAATTGATTCTTTTGGCACATTGTGATATTTTGAACCATTAAATGGACCAATTCGAAAACAATTAGATGATGACAAAAGAATCAAAGATTGGCATTCCTTATTTCGATTCAACAACGTACCAACAGTCCCTTGATGTTGAATAAATGATGGACTAGATCCTAGCTGATCCGGGGCATTGACAGAACAGGTGGTCGAGGGACTCCGTCTCTATCCCGCAAATAGGACATAGTGATGACGCTAGAGGTCTCCATTTTGCGCGATAGGCCCTGGTGACAAGTCTCTCCTATAAAAGAAGCCATAAGAAGCATTTAACTTTTGGTGGTATCTTTGCTTTCCAAATCATTTGTGCCCGTCGCATATTTTTCTCCTCCGTCACCAAGTTTCGTGCCCACCAGTCATAACCATCACGGACCGTGTACCCCCGGCTGCGATCCCGCGACCAAACCATCTTGTCGTGATTATCTGCCAATGGTCTCTGTTGTGCGAGTGCACAAAGCCAATCCGCGTATTGTTCCACCTAGCTCCTCTCAACCCTCTTCGCATACGAGTGTCCCACTCTCCATTTGGTTGATGATGAGATGAATTCTCTACAGAAAAATAATACTTATGAGTTGGTTGAACTTCCTAAGGACAGAAAAGCTTTGCGAAATAAATAGGTGTTCAAGCTCAAAAGAGATGGGAACGAGAATCTGGTGAAGTACAAAGCTCGACTAGTGATCAAAGGCTTTGGGCAGAAGCACGGAATCGACTTCGATGAGATATTTGCTTCAGTGGTGAAGATGACTTCCATCAAAACAATTCTCAGTTTAGCAGCTAGCCTTGATCTTGAGGTTGAACAACTTGATGTAAAGACTGCATTTCTTCATGGTGATTTGGAGGAAGAGATACATGGTGCAACCAGAGGGATTTGAAGTCAAAGGAAAAGAACACATGGTTTGTAGATTGAAGAAAAGTCTCTACGGACTGAAGCAGGCACCAAGGCAGTGGTATAAAAAGTTTGACTCCTTCATGGTGAGTCAGGATACCAAAAGACAACTGCAGACCCTTGTGTTTATTTCAAAAGGTCCACTAAAGGTGATTTCATAATTCTTTTGCTCTATGTGGATGATATGTTCATAATCGGACATGATGCAATGATGATCAGAAAATTGAAACATGAGTTATTTAAGTCTTTTGAAATGAAAGACTTAGGACCATCACGACAGATTTTGGGCATGCAAGTTATTCATGACAAGAAAGCTAAGAAATTGTGGTTGTCACAAGAAAAATATATTGAACGAATTCTTGAAAGGTTCAATATGAAATGTGCCAATGCCGTTAGCACGCCTATCACAGAAAATTTAAAATTGATCAGAAGTTCGTGTCCCTCGACCAATGAAGAAAAGGAAGAGATGAAGAAAATCCCCTACTCCTCTGCACTAGGAAGTTTGATGTTTGCTATGGTATGCACTCTGCCAGATATATCACACGCAGTTGGTGTTGTGAGCAGATATCTTTCGAATCCTAGAAAGGATCATTGGAAAGCAGTGAAGTGGATCTTCAGATATTTAAAGGGCAGTTCCAAGTTGTGTTTGAGTTTTGGCAGTTCAAAACCAGTGTTGGAAAGCTTTACAGATGCTGATATGGCAGGTGATCTTGATCAAAGAAAGTCAACATCGGGATATTTATTTACTTTCGCAGGGGGAGCTGTGTCTTGGCAGTCAAAACTGCAAAAGTATGTTGCTTTGTGTACGACAGAAGCAGAGTATATTGCAGCTACTGATGCAAGTAAAGAAATGATATGGTTGAAACGTTTTCTCCAAGAACTGGGTTTGAAGCAAGACGAGTATGTAGTATTTTGCGATAGCCAGAGCGCTTTGGATTTGAGTAAAAATGCTACTTATAATTCTCGTACGAAGCACATTGATATTAGATATCATTGGATCCGTGATGCCATCGAAAAAAACTTGATGAAGATGAAGAAGATTCACACAGATCATAATCTCGCAGATGCGAAGACAAAAGTTGTTCTGAAGAATAAGTTCGAGCTTTGCAAGAAGCTGGCTAGCATGGACTCCAGGTGAGGAGTCACGGACCGGGTTCTCCCCTCATTGGGCTGGAGGGGGAGATTGTTGGGTGTGAGCCTAACCCAGATGGGCCCTTTCTTTGGGTCCAGCCCATGATGGGCCTTTCTTTATTCAACACTGATGGTCCATGCATGGAGGAGGGTGTGATGCACGTGAACAGTGCATCATATGTAAATTAAGGAGACTCTTCTTGATTAATTGGTTTCGACGGACAGAATAAAAAGTTGGTGTGCGAGCGGCTTGTGTTCGGCAGAACAGAGAGAGAGAGAGAGGAATTCTCTTCAGGACTTCTTCGTGTATTCCGACGTTGTTCGACGTGGTCTTCTTCTTCATATTATTTAGAAGATCAGATTTAGGGTTCTTCTTGTGGTAACCCTGTATCTCTCTCTTATATTTGTATTCCTCAAGTTTTGGACAAAAATTGAGAAGACATTATTTCTCATTATATTTTGATATAGTGGATTGTTGCTGGAGTGTTCCGTGGATGTAGGCTTAAGCCGAACCACGTTAAATTTGGTGTTGCTTGGTTGTTTGTTTGTCTTTATATTTTTCTGATTGCCTTGGTGATTATTTTGGGATGCATAAATATTTTTTCGCGATCAGTATTATTTATTTCACTCAAATAAAATTGTTAAAAATCCCAACACATACTCCTTCATTAGGAGTTATGTTGTTGATACCAACAAGACATATGCCTTGTTTTAACCTTCTATCATTGCCCCTTCACCAGTCATCGTAACCTGGGTGAACTCTAATTTACTACATACACGAAACACGGTCAGTCTCCTAACCAGAGTTTTAAAAACCCTCTGAAATATATTGAAGCATTCTTCATAGTTCCCTGCTCTCAATGGTACTATATTAATAGTAAAACTAAATTCTTGGAAGTTAACTGAGCAGAAGCAGAATTAGTTGAACCCTCAGAGGTGAAATAACTTTGTTTTCTATGTTTTTCACCTAATTGTAGAAGTTCTTAATTACATTCTAAATTCTTCTCTGCTCATATTTGTGGTATCGAACATCGTACCTTTTACTGATTTTTTTGTTTGTTTGGAAGGTTCATGAAATCCCAAAAACTTTTTTTTGAAACGAAAGGTAGACATTGCCACTGTGATTTTATTGTTGAATTCGAATTACAAATCCGAAATAGGTGAAAAGATAGAGATAAATACAAAAAACCAAAACCACAAAACCATTGGCCACCCAATTAGAAGAGTTATCTACCGGGCTGAACTTGACAACTACCTCTTCCGTCACTCCACTTGGAGGGGACTTGAAATAAACCCGGACGATCCTATCATCAAGTACCTCAATTTGTACAAGAATTTGGTCTATAGCAATACAATTTATTTACCCTTAAAAAAAAGTGCCTCAATTTATGATTGCCAACCTGGTGAGCAAAGTATGATCTTCTTGATCATCTTGCAGATTGTACTCTTTTATAATTTGGAATTTTACATTTATACCCCTGTTAAATATGATATTTTACGTTATACCCCTCTTAAAAAGCTAATTGCATCTATACCCCTGAAAAAATCTTTCGTGTTGCAACTGTGCCCCTCCGTCTGTCTCTGTTACAAGGCTGAGCCAACCATGGTTACGAGCCTAACTCTACCCCACATAATTTTGCATTTATACCCCTGTTAAATATGGTATTTTGTGTTATAGCCCCATTGAAAAGCAAATTGCATCTATACCCCTAGAAACTTCTTTTGTGTTACAACTGTGCTCCTCTATCTATCTCCATTACTAAGACTGATTTTCTGGTATGGTTGTATAATTGAAATAATGTTTGTTGATAGATTTTCTGTTGTGGAAAATAATATCTATCAATGAAACCATAAAAAATAAACACTATCTATCTTAGTCTTATGAATAATTATCAATATTTATCAATATTTCTTCTAATTAATTTTATGATTCTTTTTAAAATTAGATTGTTTTTAAAATTGCATATTTTTATGGATTATAATGTGTTGATTAAAATTGAAGATATAATTTGATATTAAAAGTCTTCAAACACGTTATGTTTCTTTTTTGTAATATGTAATTTTGCTTATTTCATTTAATTCTTATTTAATACTACTGTATCATTTATACAGAAGATCAAATAAATAAATAGAAATCATAATAGTTAAAGTTTTGTAGTATGTTATTTTTTGTAATATGTTTTTAATTTAAATGAACAACCATAACAAAAAAAAATATTTTAGTAATGTTTTTTTCTTTTTGTTTCACTTTAGAATGAAATACCTAACTTTTAGTTAAAAAAAGAATGAAAAGACCTAGAGTTAGCACTTCATAATTTTTTAAGGGCAATTAATCATTGCCTTTTAATTTCAGAATGAATTTTGTAATTATTTTTTGGTATAGTTATATGATTGAAATAATGTTTGTTGGTAGATTTTCTGTTATAGAAAATAAAATCTGTCAGTGAAACCCAAATAAACACTATCTATCTTAATCTTTTGAATAATTGTAAGGTTTTCAATCATCGAAGAAGATGAGAAAAAAAGGGTTTCAGCAAGTCTGGAGGTTGAAGAAAGGGGCAGGCAGACACAGGGGTATAGATGCAATTTCAGACGGACACAGGGGTATAAATGCAATTTTTCAAGCCCCTACGGTCTATTTAACGCTGTTAGTGGAATATTCCCGGTATATTCCACTGTCATCCGACGGAATTTAACCTCAGGGGCACAGTTGCAACATGAAATATTTTTTCAGGGGTATAGATGCAATTAGCTTTTTAAGGGGGGTATAACACAAAATATCATATTTAACAGGGGTATAAATACAAAATTCCCTTTATAATTTCATTTTCTGTTCTGTTATTTCATACCTTGAGCGGATATACTTTGAGGACATACAATTTATCCATTTATTCATTCACCACACTCCGCGGGAGAGTGGGGGATAAGCTAATTGTTGTGTGTGTTCGGCAGCGAAATTGCAGAGGCAAGAAATGGTTGAACATATTTTTGTTTGTTTGATATATATTTTATAGTTGACTGAATAAAATAATCACATTTGAAAAGCATTCAAGTGATTGTTACTGTGTCAATTTGAATGACTTAAACTTAGTTGATACGAGTGAAATAACAAAAGCATACGATAATTACGTTGATATATGCATGACAATGAATTATTGTACATAAATTACTAAAACTGTACAAATCCAGCATAATTGTCATGAATCCCTCTATTTATTTTTCACTTCCACAGCACACTCTAACCATTATAGATAACTTACACAGTGTGTGACTGCATAAATATGAAGAAGGACATGAATAATGGAACATAATGGGTGTCTAAAGCAATCAGCCCAAATCTTATTTTGGAGTACAAACCATGCAGGGTTCCCATATTGAACAAAAGTAATGCGAAAACAAACTCAAACCATAGCACAATCACACACATGAATTAACACAGACAATAAATAAGCACAGACTTCAAACCATTATTTTGTTTTCGGGTGAAGCAAAGAAACAGAACAACAAAGTTGGCACCTTTCCTTCCATCGACTTGGGCTCTAGCGATATAAGCCCGTCCACACATATAAATCCGTAGGTGTCCTGAGAATGAAATAGCAACGATCACTAATCATTTAAAAGAAACAAAAAAAAAAAAAAAAAAAATTTAAGATGAATGCTGCAATGGAACAGAAATGGGCACATATTTAGTGTTCACCATCAGATTGGATGGTAAAGAAGGTCAACACTATGGAAAAGTGTGTGTACCTCATTCAAAATTTTGAAAGTTCCAACCGCCACCATTCTTGAAGCAATGCCGGACGACAGGGATGTGGCTGATCTTTTGGTGATCGACTCCTCCTCCTCGCATCCTCTGCAAGTGTTCATCTGGAAACTCCCCCAAGACTAGCTCATATAAGGCGGTGAGGCCTTCAATGCCATGTGGCAGCATCTTCAACTCTCCGCACCCCACAACATGTAATTTAATGAGGCTCTGCATCAGCCCATCTTCAAACTTTATCTGATTGAGTCGGCTCAGATGGTACAAATATAGTACTTTTAGTGAACGGAATGCATCAGCCTGAAAGCACAATTTTTCACCTTCATATGCTTTCATTAGCCGAAGGGACACCAGGTTTGGCAATGATTGAAGGTAAAGGAGTGAGTCTTCTCTCAGACCAAATAATTGTAAGATCAGACATCTGAGGTTGTCGAGGGAGCCAAACCAGCTAGGCAAGCACTGCAGATGCCCTGTCAAGCTGATCTTTCGAAGAAGGGGTGGTGGATCATCCAGAGTTTCCATTTTCAATGTTCCTTTACCTCTATTTGTTGCATGAACACTCAATTTGTGAAGAAAGGTCATATTCTTGATGGAGGCGCATAGCTTTACCCCATCAGACTCCCTCACCTCCATGATCATGAAGGACTTGAGTTGTGTCAGGTTCCCCACCTGTCGAACAACCTCATCATTTGATGCAATGCCACGTAGAGTTTGTAAATCCTTTGAAGCCCAAAAATACACTGGGTTTGTTTTCATTGGCACCGAAAACTTGATATCATCAATAACAGTGTAGTAGATGAACACGTGTCGCAGTTTCTGTAGTTTAATCACTCCACTTGGTATATCCTCCACGTTGCTGTCAACAAGGTCCAATGTTTGTAAGTTTTGAAGCCTTCCCAAACCTTTGGGAAGCACATTCACATTTGTTCTTCTTAAGCCCAAAAACTTTAAATTGAACAAATCACCTACAGCATTAGGTATACTCTTAATGGATGTGCCTTCTAGATCCAACACCCTCAACCATTTAAAACTCAATTTTGCTTTTCTATCAAAAGAGCCAGAAACCATGTCACCCGTTGCAAATATTAATAAAGAACGAAGGTGAGACATTTTACCCAGTTCTGTTTCAATAGTATTGTTGAGTCTAATTGTTGAGACTCGACGAGCTCTACCAATCGGGCATGCTTGTAGCATCATGCAGAAATTTTGCTTCTTAGATATTGATATAGCTAACTCTCTTACTAGATCATGCATACGACATGCTCTTAACCTTCCCCACTTATTTTTTCTTGCAACCTGAATCATGCTTCTCTGGACAAGTTCGTTGAGATAATCCTCTGCTACCTCCTCCATTGTCATCCCCTCCCTTTCTTCTACAAACCCTTCTGCTATCCATAGCCTAATAAGCCTCTTTCTTTTAATTAGATGATCTTCAGGAAATGCACTACAATACAAAAAACAATTCTTCAAGTAGTAAGGTAGATCATGAAAGCTAAGCATCAAAATATTTAGTATTTTTTCTAGTCGTGGCTTGTTGGTTAACATCCAATTGAGGTTGTTGGAGACGGTAGTCCACTCGGTCACTGAACGCTTTGAATTCAAGAGACCGCCAAGAGTAACGACAGCTAGAGGCAGCCCATCACATTTTTTGACAACGGTTGCTGCAAAATTTGTCAAATCTGGAGGGCAATTTCCCCCTAAATCACCTCGGAATGCATATTTACAGAAGAGATCCCATCCCTGATCATTCTGCAATGGTTTTAGCTCTAGAACACAACCTTGGGATGCGAGGGAAGAGGCTATCTCATGGTTTCTGGTAGTAAAAACAATTCTGCTTTTGCATTTTCTGTCTGGAAGGCTAGAGCGAATTTCAGACGATACACTCTCATTCCATACATCGTCAAGAACAATTAGGTATCTTTTCTGTTGCAAGCACCGATCAAGCACGCCAAAGAGCCTTCTCGTGTCCATTGCATCAATTCCTTGTGGTACCATCTCGTCCCTCTCAAAGAATAAATCTTCAATTATTCTTCGGAGTATCTCATCTGTTTTGTAAGTGTTGGAGACAGTGGTCCATGCTCGGCATTCAAAGAGAGTATCAGTTTCTTTACTTTTGTAAACTTGGTTCACGAGTGTTGTCTTGCCCACGCCACCCATTCCAAATACTGATATTTGCATGCGCTCTGCCCTATCATCTGTCAGCCAGTCCATCAACTGTTTTATGTTACTCTCCATCCCCACAATATAATCATTTTCTCCAGAAAATGAAGGAATGCTTGTGGGACTTTCTCTTGCATAGTTGGAGCTCAACCCTTCTCCAAGTCCCTTGACATCATACCGAATTCTTCTCTCTGCGATTCCCTTTATTTTGATTTTGATCTCTTGAAGTTGCATGGCTATATCTGTTTGAAAAATATCATGCATATTAACTGATCAGGTGACCATAGGTTCCAAACAAAAGTATAGCATGCAAAATAACACTAGGGACAGTCACTACCATGCCTGGCTTTAATGTTCCTTGATACTTGTAAAGCTTTTGCAGCAGAAATCCAAAAACCATAGCTCTTCTGCTCACCCACAAAATAAATAAACTCATCAATTATGTCTTCTATATAGTAAGCTGTTTCCCTCACTTGCCCCACCCAAACTGCATCGGGTCCATCACCCATGATCGTTCTATCGGCATGTCTGATGAAGGCTTGTATCATCTCCAGCTCGCTCTTTATCTCCCCCATGTCGATACGCAACGCTAGCAATAATGATGCTTCCTCTTTAGAGAGCGACCAGAGCGATTTTCCCAATTCCGTCGCTAAGGCATAACCAACCTGATGGATCACAAAACCCACAACCGCCTCTGCCATGTCTATGGAAAATGGTCTGTGCAGATTTGTAATGACCATCAAAATTTAACGAGTTAAAAGATTTCAATTGGGTGGGTTACTGACTATGCATCATGTCATGTACTTGAAAAGCTTGCATTTGGTCAAAACTTAACATCTGATAGATCTACACATAAAAACAAATCATCTAAAAATGGATTGTTTTTCATTGTCAGCATCCGGAAAAGCACTCATGTTAATTGATATTTGATGATTGCGACCAGTGGTCATTAAATCAACAATGGACAGGAGTAAGGGGTCTCGATTTATCTTCTTTGTTCTGCAATTCTTCATAGCTTAACATGTTTGAATTCTTTGTAACATTAAGAACTTTAAAAAAAATTCAGAATTACATCTTAATGAATGGTAGTATTTTTTCGAGCAGAAATTTATTAAATTTTGCAGTTACTATCATTGATAGTGTACAGAACAGAAGGAAAACTACATTATAATTTCATCCCTAATTTGTACTCTCTACATTTGAAGGGATGTAGAGTGAATTTCTATATTTGACCACATGGACTCTCTATCACTCATACACACAATTTCACCTCATGAAAATTGTTGTATTGTGTTATGAAATCTTTTTACCTATCTTAACTGTAAAATGCCATACTGCCATTTTTTGCATTTAGAGTGATGTTTTTTATTTCCTATCTATGTTGCATGATCATATATGTTATAATTTTGTTCTTTATTTTTGAATTGTTTAGTGCAATTTTTTTTTTGTTTGTGATACATTGGTTGCTGTTTTGTATTTATCAGGTTCTGGATGCCTTTTCTGTGTCTTTGTATAAAGCATTGATGATTACATAATGAATGGCGGGTCTGTCCACTAAACAACAAATTTTGTTTTCCTCGGCGGATTGGTTTTCTTTTGAAATACCAATTCAGATATATTGTTCTTGCTCATAAGCTATTAATTTGTCAAATTACTGTATGAAACTATGGGGCATTATTTTCTTACTTACAAATTTGAACATTAGGTCTTATTCTTTATTTTGAGCTCAATATTCTACAAGGACTATTTTCTAACTAAAGCTGTTTCTTTCAGGCCATGAAAGAGCTGTATATACATTTGAGAGAGCTCGCAAATAGCCCTACATCCTCACAATCTAACTTTCCTTGATCATATAGTGATCAGACCAGGTTGCTATCCTCATTTCTTCACATTTGCTCCAATTTTGGGAATCATGTTGCTTGATTTTTTTTGGAAGAAAATGTTGCTCGATTACTGTACTACAAGAAAATAATGACTTTTTTTACTCTCATAATGGAAAGTGGATCAAAACAGAATAATGACCGTCAATTGTTAACCCAATCATGCTTAGAATATTAAACAAGACACCTATGTTTTGAAAAACAATTGTCAACGAAATAATCGATGTTTGGAACACTGAGACATGATCAACTTTAGCATGGAAGCGTTGTTTGCATTTAAATTACACAAGTATGGTCTTATATTTATCTTATGAAGGCTTGTAGCATATGAAGTATAGTTTTATTCATTCTATTAAAAACAAACTTCCTAATATAAACAATAGCATACATTTTTTTTAAAGTTGTTTTGATTTACTGAAACATCATATAATACCTGAAAATCAATGTCCCATAAAATGCTTTTTCATGTATTAATAGAATTTCGTTCACACAATACTCAAACCATTCATCCTTGAATATGCAGCTGAAGTGAAACCATTCATTTTGTCCCCAGAGCTAAGGTCGCACCCAACCTGTCCACACAGGAAGAGGAACTCTCTCCACCACCATGCTGATGTTGAACTCGATCATCATGCTGATGTCTCGCTCGGGACATTAACATAAGTGGATATTAATTTGGTTTTTGTTGTTGATATGTCTTATATTTTAGCTTTCACTACAAGAAATTTTTCTTTTTTTCATCAAGAATTTAATGATAATGTATTTTCTTTTGGATGTGGTATATAATTTTTTTTCAAAATCAAATAATTGAGAGATTCTTTTTCTGTTTTAAAAATTTACAGATTCTTATTATTAGACTAGTTATGGAGAAGAGAATTGCAATAATGAGATCATATGTTCAAGTCCCAAAATTTTACCTACAATAAAAATAAATTTCAACCATTTATATACAAAGTGAAGATATCAGTTAATACAACTGAAACGACTACATATTAGTAAAATCTATCTTTTTTTTATGGAAGTAAAATCAATCTTAAAATCTAATGTGTTCCAATCAATCAATACACAACAGTTTAGATTATCAGTAAGAAGATGAGAATGAGATCACAATCCATATGATACTAACCTGAAAGCTCCCTTGTGTGACTCTGTCTCTCTCTCTCTCTCTCTCACAGAGGCTAAAAAGAATCTCTTGGGAAGACAGACTAAAAATATATATTACAAGTTGGCCTGCTGCCTTAGCTAATCTTTCATTGATTTTTTTTTTTTTTTTTTTATATTGAAGGGAGTGTGACTGACTTTACGGTTAAGTTAAGAAAGCTACCCTACTTGTTTCATTGATTTTTTTTATTATACCGAGCCAGCCTTTATTGATTTTCTAATTATACTAAAATCTTCAGATCGGTTCATCTTAATAAACAATGTAACGATTTGCGTGCCCAGTGGTTTCTCTTTCCAGAGTTCTCATTACTGAGAGAATAATAATATGACAATAGATACATGTGGTTGATTAGACTTTCAATTTATTAATGAAATGACACAACTATTTTTGTCGGATAGGTAGTGTAACTATTTTAAAAGACCCACCATCTTATTCTCAAATTCATTTTCTCCCGCTACTGTGTATGGTCATTAATTATTGTATATGAAATGACACAAGATGGTCATTCATTATTGCAAGGTTGATTATGAAAAGAGATTTATTCGGAGCAAAGCCATTTTTGTAAGTTAGATGACTTCTTTCGAGTGACAAGATAACATGCTTTGTGCACTCATCTATATATATAATACAACAAGACAGATAAATCTCGGGGTGTTTGAGGCAATGTCAATCGAGTAAAGATCTATTCTACTAGGCTTTGGGGTTCGCTCCAGAATTGGTCATCAAAGTTTCTCTTTTTTAGTTGTGAGGTGCGACCAAGGGGAGTAAAAAGGATGTCTCTATTCTAGACATTGTCTATTTTTAATTTATTGAAATAGATATGCCTGTAGTATTCTTAAAAACCTAAGAAAAGAAAGACAAATAAATCTAATCCATGCCCATGCCTGTGTGAGTCCAAAGATTAAGGTTTCCCAATTTCTTGCTCATGCCTTGTGTTAGCAACTATTGCTAACTCGTTATACTTTGTCATACTTTGACCGCACTTGAAAAAGAAAATATTACACTTAGTCTATTTTACAGTTTAAAACACATTTAAAAAAAATCATATATCTCATCATATTAAATATGTATTTTTTTAAAATGTGAAATATATACTTCACTGAATTTGAATGATATCATTTATAAAAAAATATAAATTTTTTTAACGATGTATATTATCTCAAAACTTTTTTTCTTTTCTTTTTTTGAGGCATTCTTTCACTGGATTCTACTTCACAGGTTTTTGAGCTCATATTAGTAAATGTGGATCTAATAAAAGAAACATTTACTATTATTATTTTGAAAAAAAGTTGATGTTGTTATCATCACTTTCATTACTAATACTGCATGTCCCAAACATTTATTAATTTAAAAGTGAGTTTTTTTAAAATGATGTGTTCAGACTTGGCAATGGATGTTTTTCTCTCCTGAAATCTACCCAAAATGTAAATATTATAGCTTGACATGATGCTCAATTAGATGACAAGGATGCCGACATAGGTTGATATTTTTCATCAACCGCTCTTTGTAGAAAAACATTATTTTATAAACATTTTTCTTATCAAAGTCAACATTTCGACGTCGTCAGTCTTTGGAAAAGGTTGATCATGTTATCATCACATTTACTATTATTAATTGAAAAAAGTTGATCTTGTTATTATCACATTCATTACTAATAGTATGATTACAAGGCCAAAATATTTTTTAATTTAAAAGTGATATTTTTTAAAATGATGTGTTCGGACTTGCAATGGATGTTTTTCTCTCCAGAAATATACCCAAAATGTAAATATTATAGCTTGGCATGATGCTCAATTAGATGATAAGGATGCCCACATGATTTGATATTTTCATCAACCGACCTTTGTAGAAAAACATTATTTTATGAACGTTTTTCTTATCAAAGTCAACATTTCGACGTTTGTTCAACAATTGAATAAATAATCAAGGACAACCAAACAGACAAACTGTTGTTCTGTTTTTGGATGAAGTAGAAGAACAGAATAACCAAGTTGGTAGCTCTTTCTTCCATTGACAGTCTTCTCAATTTTTCAATTCAAGCATCAAACTTTTTTTTTCTTTTCTTTTCCTTCAAATAAAAATTAATTTTAAGCATACAATCACCAACAATTTTATCTCAAATTTCTCCTGTGGTGCATGTTATACTACATTTATCATCCATGATTCATTAATATGGTGGATTTAATTTCCTGTTCCTTCTATTTTCCTACATAGTCTGCTTTTACTCACAGGTAGGACTTAATTGTAACTACACATCTATGGCTATTAATGAAATTATAAATTTTATGAGCTTGATTATTGCCCTCACTGACAAAAACAGTCCCTATAACGCTCATGATAAACTTAATATGTTATGTCTACATTTGCAGAATGAACATCAAGCTTATATACACAGGACAAAGAAGAAACTAACTATTGGAAAAAGAAATTCTTTATGCAGAATGAGTTCATATCTGATAACTTTGAAATGATTACTTACCGGATGTGTCACACCTGAGACTTGTATAGATGGAATTCATCCAGAATTTAAAGATGCATATGAAAAAAACACAAGTTGGTACTAGGCAAGGTGTCATGCCAACAAGGAGTCTATGATACACAGAAATTTATAGAGTTATATGCCACACTGTATTTTTTCCTTTTGCAAACTTTTTTTGTTTTTTTGAGAAAAGTAGTTGATAATACATCCAAGAACTGTTGCACAAATACATGTAAAATGCAGATTTTTTTTTTGAAGAATGGTGCTCCAGGACTTGATCTCTTGACCTTTTCTCAGAGAGGGAAAATGTTTATCGACTTAATCAAAGCTCGATTGACACCATTGATTGTCCCCATGTTCTTAATAAACAAAAAACAAAAATGTATCTGTTTTTTAATCTCTGGGACAAGTTGTCAATTTAATAAAAGTGCAGTAACTTTTGCCGTTGATTTATTTGTGACTATCTATGTAATGAATTCAGCAACTACTTAATCATAAACTCATAGAATGCCCAAATACTTGCAGACAATTCAAATAAGGGCAGTGATAGACCCACTATCCCACTTAATTTTTCCATTAACTATAATTACGAAAATGCCATTTATTTATTTGTCTCCCTTTCTCACTACCCAATTCGACAGCGTTCAATCGAAGTGTTCTTCACTGGAACGACAGAGGTTCGTCGAACTGTCTTAATAAGTGTCGACAGAGGCCCAGTCGAAGTGTGTTTCACTAGGACGACAGAGATCCGTCGATTTGTCTGAATAAGTGTCGACACGGATATGTCGAGCCCTTCAAAACAACAACTTTCTTCTAAAAATCAATCACTTATACAATCATTTAAGTCCTTATGAAAAACAAAAATGTTATTTAAGTTATTTAAGTTTTTTTAAAAATCATTCATATATATATATATATATATATTTATTTAAGTATAAGAAACAAAAATATCAAACAAATAGTTATTTGGATCAAATAAACAGTAAACATTTCATATAGACAAAAAAATTATTTTCTTTTCTAAACAAGTGAAGTCTTTTAAACATTATTTTCTTTTCCAAACAAGTGGAGTCTGTTTAGAAAAGACTCCACTTGTTCAGAAAAGAAAATAATTTTTTTGTCTATATGAAATGTTTACTGTTTATTTGATCCTAATAACTATTTGTTTGATATTTTTGTTTCTTATACTTAAATAAATAAATATATATATATATATGAATGATTTTCAAAAAGAGTTAAATAACTTAAATGACATTTTTGTTTTTCATAAGGACTTAAATGATTGTATAAGTGATTGATTCTTAAAAAAAAATTATTGTTTTGAAAGGTTCGACACATCCATGTCGACACTTGCTCAGACAGATCGACGAAACTCTCTCGTCTTAGTGAAACACACTTTGGGCCTCTGTCAACACTTATTCAGACAGTTCGATGGACCTCTGTCGTTCCAGTGAAGAACACTTCGACTGGACGCTATTGAACTGGGTAGTGGGAAAGGGAGACAAAAAAATAAAATAAATAATGGCATTTTCGTAATTATGGGTAGTGGGAAAGTGTAACTTGAGTAGTGAGAATAGCTTTACCCTTCAAACAATTCTAATACCCCTTTTGCTTCATTCCTTGCATTGAAAGATTATTCATATAAACCAGTCCACAGGACACAGCAGCAAAGAACCATATGCCACACTCTAATTGTCCCTGCTAAAAAGCCCAAAAGATCAACATCGTTTACATCCAACTCTGTGATTTAACTAAACCATTAAAGATTATCAAGAGTTCTTTTGAAATCGAGTAATTAGCACATCTACATGCATCAAACAAATATTAACAGGGTCTCATCTCAACTGAAGAATAAATGTCCACATTGGGATTGAAATCTATGTCCAGGGGTTAATTCCATTATAAGCAGAAGCAAAATCATCCAAATAATTTAAGTCCTGTATTTTTTTTACAAATATAGAGGACTAATCAGCATTCTTACAGAGGGATTTGTAAGGGATAGCTCATGAAGATCTATGCATTTCTTTTTATCACTTCTATCAAAAGCTCTTTTAACTACGATACCTCTAAAACTAGTTCAAAAAAGATCTATTCATTATATTTCAAACTCCTCTTGATCTTTATTTTTGCATCTTAATTGTGCTGACTACTAATTATTTGACCAGAAAATCAAAAGGACTGGAAACATGGATCAGTCGATAATTAAATCAAAGTAGTGCTCAATTATTCAACATACACCTCACTCCATCATCAAAAGTAAAAATACATTTTTCTTTTAACTGAAACAATATATATGATTCATGAAAATCCCAGAGATCAACTTTGAGCTGTATGTCATCAAATAATAGGAAACAATAACATCCATTTTATAACATATAGAGCAGACATTCATGAAGATACACAAATTCTAAAGAATAGCAGACCACACAACACACATTCAGTCAGCAACAAAGAAATCGAATAAGACTCAAATATATTGAGCCCTTATCTAATCTGTAGCTATTATTGAAATCTATCATTACAAATTCTCTCTGAAGTATTCATAGAACTTTAATTAAACCAACCTCAGCAACTCGCTGATATCCTTCTTCAGCGAAAAATTGTTCCAAAGCTTTGAAATTACCTGTGAAGAGAAAACAGATAACTATCTATACAAAAGAAATTTTTAATGAAACTTGAAAAAAAAAATCATATGATTACAATGCACATCTGTATCAAAGAAATGATACAACAAGGAAGTTACCTGAGATTTTGTGGAGCTTGCAATTCGTAGTCTTCTCCTCATATCGTGTAGTGTGATGAATCATATATATCTTCATATATCCATTCCCCTTTGCTAAGATAAGTGAGTTTAATGCAGGGGATTTTGTAACGTTTCGGTATTTTTCGGCCTTATATATTTATTTTAAATATATAATGAAAATTTTAAAATTTGATTTTTTATATTTCATTTTTCAGATTTGGCGGTGGGCCCAAATGGGTCCAATTTGATTTATAATTATGATAATTATAAATTGATGTTGAAATAATTATTTTATATTTTTCTGTAGATCTTTATAGTGTTAAGATACTTTGGTTGAAATTTGGTGAGATTCGGAGTTCGAAAAATTTGATTTTTAGGCTTAGTGTCAAGTTATTGGGCCTAGGGATCTAGTTGCGAATCCAGAATACATTTTTATAGCCTTCTGGGACTTTTCTGTAAATCGGATAGGGATCTGTTTGTAAATCGGATAGGGACGTCATTGTAAACTGGAAACACTTCAGGGGTCGTTTTGTAATTTCGGTAAACCCCTTTAAATAACATGTTTGGGTTAGGGTTTTTCATCCAAATCTCAGAAGTTATGAAGGGTTGTGATGACCTAACCCTAGATGGAGATGGTGGGTGGTGTAACCGGATCTAAGGTGAGATATCATTCCCTATTGATTTTGTTAGTTTTAATTTATTTTTGTTAGGATATGATTACGTCAAGTAATTGTTTGGGGAAGAAGTTTGATGGATTAGGGTTAGGGTTTGATTGATTTAATTTAATGATTATTTGATTTGATTTTTATGGATCTCAAAGGAATTCTTAAGATCAAATTAGATTTATTAGTTTTGGGGATTTAATGGCCATTTTCGGGTTGATTTTATGCTTGGACGTAAATCGTGTTTTTGACTATGATAGAGTCGTTTCTGAGAAAAATGTATTTGACAAACAGAAATAGGTTTTGAAAAGAGCTTTCCAACGAATCATGAATCGTCCAATTCGGAGTTATGGATAGAAAGTTATGGTTTTTGAAAGATTTCTGTGCAGTTTATTGAAATTCAAATATTTAGCTTGATGACCAAGTTTGATGAATGTTAGAGATTTAGATGATCCCAAATTTGATGTTTAATGAAGTATAGTTTGTTTTGTGGGTTTTGATGATTTTATTGATCTTGAGAACTTAAATAGAATCTTAAATCGATAATTTGGTTTAGTGGGATCAATGAATATTGATTGGATATTGTTGTTATTTGGATGTAAATTGATTGGATTTGAGTTACTCGATCATGGAATTATAGTTGAGCCTTATTGGATTTGTCCAAATATTTATTCGAGGATTGATCGATCATATGGGTCTTATGGAATAAATGGATATTGATTATCGGATCGGATCATTGTGAGTATATGAGTATTCTAATATTTATTCGAAGTTGGGATTTTCATTAGGACTTTGAAGTGAGTTGTTGATTGTAGGTCTATAAGATATCGGCTTTTGGGATTATTGGGCATAGTGCTGTTATAAGTTGGTTGTCAGTTGTTTGGGTCGTGATTGATTGTTTCTGATCTATTATTGTATAATTGTTATGCTAGGTTATCAACGTGCGAGTGTGTATCGTTGATGCTTGCGTGGACCGAAGGTGAGTAGGCCTATCGATTTATTTCGTGTGAGCTTTTGCTCTATAACATTGAATTTCATATGCCAATCATATTTGTGTGATATTATGTGTCATCCATGCATTTATATTTTGATAAATTTGCATGATTTGGATATTTTCTTCATATTGATCAAATTGCATTTTCGTTGAATGAAGTTGCATGATTTAATTCATTCATCATGTCATTAAAATAGCATGAATTATGCTATTCATGTTTCAAGAATTAACATAATATATTTTCTGATGCTTATGCTTTCGAAATAATATTTGGATTAAAGATTTTCATTTCGAGAGTTTTGAAAAATTTAGGACTAGTGGAGACAACCTAGTCCTAGGATATTTTATCAAGATGCATATCATGACATATTTTCTGGAATAAATCCCCCCGTAGTATTTCGCCTTTGGGGAGGAAGGTCTAGGACTCGAAGAGTCCCAAGATCGGTGAGGGGTGTGGTAAAGCATTCCTTGCAGCGGCGGATTCCTTTGTTTGGAGTCTGCAGCAACCGGGGCATCCTGTGCTGGTGTTCTCGTAGTGATGGCAGCGGCGACCCATCAGCGTCTTCTAGATCCGACGTCTCCTCGAGGGAGCTTTTTGAGCGATTTAGTCGCTTGGGGCTTAGCACACCTGTTTTGGGGAACGGTTCTTCCGATTGAGAACCCTACCCGGTCATATCATTTAAGCTGCATGATTTCTATGACGTGGACCAAGGATTGGGCCACGTGATTGCATTAAAACTATATTTTATTAAGCTCATGAATTTAATTTGATTTTTTTTAAAGAAAATTCTTATTTTTTTATATATATAAATTTATATATATATATATAATGATATTTTTTTTAACTCTCATGATTTCTCTGATGTGGGCCAATGATTTGGGCCACGTGTGCATTAAAATATTTTTTTAAAGTTTATGATTTTAAATTGATTTAATAAAATAAAATATTTATTAAATGAAATTCTGATTTTCATAAAACCTTATTTTTATATGTAACTATCATATGAAGTAATTTGTCAATGGACTTATTTACTGAGTTAAACACTCACCCTATTCCAAATGGCTGGTTGTTTTATAACCAGGTAGCTCATCTTCTGGGGATCAAGGCAAAGTTTGAACCTTTCATACACTCCAAGGATCTTAAGGTAGCAATGTTTGGAGAATAAATAATAGTCACAGCCGACTATTTGGATCTATTTTACTTTAGATGGCTCCCACAGGGTGGTTTAGTGTGTTTTTTCATTCTAGTATTTTATTTATGTCAGACTCTGATATTCTGTAAGACCGTTAGTGGTTTATAACTTTTGGATATTGTTTTCATATTTTATCACTTTCAGTTTTTATTATATTAGTATTGTTTTTTATTTCAAGTAAAAGAAAAAAAAAAGTACAAATTTTGGTCTTGTATTTGGATTAAGTTTAGTAACGATCCATTTACCGTCCGATAAGCGGTTAGGTAAATGTGGGGCGTTACAGATGTGCAGAATCTTTGCGTGATCCTCTCCTTCGGCTTGCACAATGTCCATCAGCTCCACGGGCATCCCAAATAATTCAAATTCTTTTAGTGTTTTGAGGTGTTCAATGCCTAAGGGCAATGTCTTCAACTGTTTGCAGCTATGCAAAGTTATCACTTCGAGCTTCTCCATCGCACCTTTCTCTATCATTATCTCTTTGAGATAACTCAACCCACGTAAAAAAAAGTGTTTTTAGTGAAGGGAAGCCTTCTACTTTGAAGATCATCTCTTCCCCATTAAAAGCCCCTTTAAGAGTAAGATGTTCCAACTTGGGTAAGGACTGAAGGGAAGGGAGTGGGTCTTCTCTTAACCGGGACTGGAATAGGTACAGATGTGTGAGGTTCACAAGGGAGCCAAACGAGCGAGGCAGCCTCTCCAAACGCCCACGCAAAGTAAGCCTTTGAAGGTTTTTGGGAGGAGACAAGGCTTCTAACTGCATCACATAGTCATCACTTGTAACTGAATAAATGACCAAGGCAACAAGTCCGTTCATCTTAGCCAATGAGGCGCCCAGATCTGCTTCATCAGAGGGTCTCACCTTTACAATTGTTAAGGACCTGAGTTGGGTGAGTTTCTTAACTTTTTGAATCACCTTGTCACTCGCTTCGACGCCTTCTAGAGACTGTAAATCCTTACAATTACCAATGTTTTCCGGCATTTTTGTCCCACCATAGTGATCATGAAATGCAAGCAAGTGACGCAGGTTTATTAGCTTCACAATTTCATTAGGTAATTTCACCACTTCACTGCCAGTGAGGTCCAAAGTCTGTAAATAGAGAAGCCGACCGATGGATCTGGGGAGCTTTTTTATCAAAGTTCCACGCAGGTTCAAAAAACGTAGATTTATTAAATTGCCCACTGCATTAGGCAAGATCTCCATAGATGCTCCCTCGAGATCTAAGACCCTCAATGATTGAAAAGATGTTAGTACCATTTTCTCCAAAGCAGACGGATGAATTTGGTTATCTGCAAACACCATTAGAGTCTGGAGATTGGTTATCCGATTCATGATCTTTGGCACATCATCCTGGAGCATATGCAATGACAATCTCTGAAATCTATCATGCAGTGACAATCTCTGAATTCCATCATCTACATACCGTTTGTCATCCTCACTGATGTAAGACACACAAAATTTCTCTTCTCTAGAGATGGTTACAGCCAAATCTCTAATGAAATAATTCATTTTGCATGCTATTATTCCATTCATATGATCTGTTTCTGCAACCTGAAACATGCCTCGTGAGATGAGCTCGTCAAAGTAACCTTCTACAACCTCCTCAATCGTCAAACCTTCATGAACTTCAACAAATCCTTCTGCCATCCATGATCGAACCAATCTCATTTTAGAGATCGAAAAGTCCTCAGGAAATGCACTGCAATATAAAAAACAGTTTTTCAACATGTATGGCAAATTATCGAAGCTACGCTTCAAGCTGTCCTTTATACTCTTGTCATCAGCCACTAAAGACTTGAAGAATTGAAGAACTGATATACAATCGGACCTTGTATTTATCTTATTGATTAAAATTAGTCTTGCAAGCACACAAATGGCAACAGGCAAACCATGACATTTCTTGACAAGTAATCTTGCCTCTCCCTCAAACTCAACAGGGCAACTCCCACTGGTCTCATTAAACGCCCTTACGCAGAATAGGGCCCACGCCTCCTCTTCCTTCATGGGCTGCATTTGAGAATAAAACATTGCGATGCTAGCTTTAAAGCTAAATTATAGTCACGAGTAGTATACAATATTTTGCATCTACACATGCTAATCGGAAATATCTGATGCATATCATCCCAACCATCGACATACCACACATCATCAAAGATAACAACGCACCTTTCCTGCTGCATACAATCATGGATCTTTTGTATCATGTGCTTCCTCTCAATCAGCATTTCCCCTGGGAAGAACTGAGAGAATATGCTTCCCACAATATCATCAATACTGCAAGTTGTGGAGACAGCTATCCACGCGCAGAACTCAAATTTCTTCCTTACTTCTTGGTGATGGTGCACTTGACGCATCAATGCAGTCTTGTCCAATCCACCCATTCCTTGCACGGCAATCGCCCTGCAATTGGTCTCCTCATCCTTCGTCAACCAATTGATTAAAGTGGTTATGTCCTTCCCCTTTCCAATATAAATTGCATCACAATCACGTTCTGGGCGACCCCATACTGCTCTATCAACTCTGACGTCGATCGGCACAGGACATTTTATCTTTTCTAGCTTACTTATTATGAAATTCAGTTTCTGAGAAAACCGATTTCGATGGACGACGTTCTCCGAGCGCTGGATTTTCTTCTTCCGAAGTCGACGTACGCTAATGTCTCTGAGAGGGCGCACCACTTCCACCAGAATTCGATTTGTGCCATATATATATATATATTCGTTGTGTCATCTCCTCCAACGATTTCCTTATATGGCCCAAATCCCCAAACCCAAGCGAGTCGACAGAGAGAACAATGTCCATCTTCTTCATCAGACAACAAACCAGATCCTCGGCCATGATTTTGCTCTCTAGACTCCTCTCCCCACCCACTCTTTTCTACTTCTGTTTCTCTCCCACTCTCCAGACCTTGGCTATGTAGTGCCCACGCAAATCATTCTGAGGTGCTTTTCAATAACATGTCAAGTGGATGGTCTAACTTTTGTAGCAACAAAGAATCTTGTTGACTTTCAAAAGAAAGTGCTGATCCATTCAAAAGAAGAGTGCGGCGGAGACAGGAATTTTTTTTGGTGGGCCAACGCACCCCACTGTGGCCGATCCATTAAAATGGCCTAGTTGTAAATTCATACATATGAATGTGCATGTGTAGGTAATTGTAGATGCATGTAATTATAGATGACTTTTTAGTGTATGTATACATTAGTGTATCAAATTAATTATGAATTCATGTATATTAGAAATACATGAATGAGTCATTATAGTTATTTACCCTATAAATAGAGGGCCTGTCAAACATGAAAGATATGGAAAAGAAATGAGTTCTTGAAGAACAATACTTCCTCTTGTGCTCAAATATCTCTTGTGTTTATTTTGTGTTTCTATCTCTTGTTCTTTTAGTTTATAATACGTTATCAGCACGAGAAACTTTTTATCAAATAGATCGGTTTGTATTATATGGTGGGTATATAATTTTGACCTCTCTTGTTGGTAACAGACATAGTAAAAGAAAAAAAGAAATCACTATAATACTAATCACATTAGAGTGATGTTTGTGAAATTTGAATTTTCTATTATTGGTCTTCTATATATATTATGGGATTTTTATTTTTAAGTCCCCGTAAGCTATAAGATTTAGCTATCGATCTCTTACTTCTTCATATTTAGGTTTTAGTCCCTACATTTAAATGATATGTTCCTTTTTAGTCCCTCGGAGGGACCTATTCCTAAATTATTTATTTTGCTTTTTAGTCCCTGGGAGGGACCTATTCCTAAATTATCTTTTAAATGTAGGGATTAAAACTTAAATATAAAGAAGTGAGGAATCGATCGTTAAATTCTATAGTTTACAGGGATTTAAAACTAAAAATCCCATATATTATATGTGTGTATATATATACAGCAAGTTCTCATCGGCTGTCCTATATATGTCTTATTATATATTCACATTTGCCCTCACATATTTCATATTTGTTATTGTAACAATTTTTTTGAGTAATAATGAAATATCAACATCTTGAAATCGATGACTTGTATATTATTTTAGACATTTATTTTATATGTGATCATCTGATTGTTTATTTGTAACTCAATTGAAGAGTTGAGGTGTATCACCCTTGTATAAATGTCTCTATATATGCATGTTTGTTGCAACATATAGATTATGTTTTTAGATGTTCATAATTCATGAAATTGAAATTATATTGGAATTAAAGATGGAATTCCAATGCTATATTTCTGTCAATTCTCTTTTGACTAAATTTTTTCTAAATATGATAGAGTACTAGACATGCGGTGTATTTGGCTGATATGATTTAGATTATTTTAATTCCAGTTATTCAATTTTGTGCATCAATTTTGGATTTTATCAATAATGATAAATATCTCTAATTATTGTATTTTGATGAATTCATGATGTTTAAATCATTATTTTGTTTACATGTGGTTGGATGTCAACAACATCCAGTTTGAGATATTGTATATTGTATTATTGTTAATTAACAATTCTCTCCCATCCATCCATGCATGTTTTTTCAAAAATCGGATAAAGTGACTTAAAATCCAATTGCTCACAAAATGGTCTATGTATATATATCAATTACATGTTTATCAAACTCGGTTGACTGTCATGTCAGGTCCAATTTAAACTATTAATTTCCATGCATCACCGTCTTCTAAAGAGCATTTATCTATTTTGACCATGAAATAATGTTTTATTGTTTCAAATATTGCTTAAATATGTGTTATGAATTAATTTTGAGCATCTTGATCTTTTCAATAATAGTTCTCTTCACAGATATTTTATGTTACATTTGTTTTGATTATTATATATACTAGACAAATATATATATGTTTTTTTTATCCAACTCTGTTAATGGCCTCGAAAGGGTTATAAGATTACATAGGTTGGTTATAGTGCAAGGAGTATGCTTGTAAATAATTTTTTTGTTGTAATTAAATTACAGTAGCCTTTTCTCTTATGCTTGCAAATAACTTGGTTGTATCATCTTTGCATAGTATGGATTAAATATTAGCATGCTCGGTGTCCATGATGAATTTGTTAAAGAAAATGATAGAAGCTAAATTTGTCTTGATATTATATTTTTATACACTAATTCAATTTATCTTAATGTCTCATGCATTCTTAATGAAATATCATGTATTCGGATACATTAAGACTGAGTTCTTTTCTTTCAATTCCTTGTAAGTTTATATTTATGGATACTTGATGAGATATCCAACTTGATGTTAGAAAGAAAATCATGTCTATGTAGGACAATGAATTTTTTTTTTATTACATGGATCCCTAAAGGACCATACAAAAAAAAAAATTATGATTCATAGTGGGACCATACAAAAGAAATGAAATTTTTTTGGATCCTTTTAAGGACCATAAAAAACAATTATGATTATATTGATCTCTGAAGGATCATATAAAAGATATGATTAAAAGTGTCACTGAGAACTACATACAATTTTATTATTCCTGAAGGATTATATAAAATTCATGGTTATTTGGGTCCCTGTAGGACAATACAAAAGTTATGAAATTTTTATGAAATTTAATTATCCATGAATGATATACACAAATCATGGCTGCTTGTGTCCTTGTAGGACCATATAAAAAAAGGGATTCGTGTATCCCAACAGAAACATGTATATTATGATTAGTTTTCACCATCATAATAAAGAGGATTTAAACCTCATTGACAAATGTTTACATGCCATCAAGCCTAAAATACTCTCTAATTATAGCAATATTGAGAGTATCAATTTTATATATTCTGGTTGTTGAACAATGATTTTAAAAAAATCATGTAACTCAATTCATTGGTAGCATCATTGCCTGAAGCAAATGCATTTTATTTTATTTTCGCCATGGAAGTTGTGGTCAATAATGAAGAGATCATGATTTATTTAATTGAAAGCACAACAATCATAAAGTTCGTAGAACATCTCAAACCGCTATTGAAAGAAGCATAATTAAAGGGAAAATATTTGTAAAACAAACCCCTAACACAAGGAAAATGATTGTTATTTATGTGATGCTTAAAAAAAAATGGCCATGTACCTGATAAAACAATTAGATTTTTGTCATTTATGTATTTAGATTTTTATAATTTTTTTTGTTATCTGAAATACATTTTCTTATTTTTATATTTGTCTTATTATTTTGAGTTTAATATTAGTATTATTTCTGGTACTATAAATTTTATTAAAGGCTACTGAAGAGCAAATATTATATGACGATAAGGTACATCGGATGCTTCAAACAATTGAAAATTCAATTAAAAAGAACCAGAAGTTTCTTTTGTCCAATGATGAGGATGTTTTTTTTACCATACAATTTGTGATCTATCATTATAATGAGACAATATTCTCGTCGTTAGGGGGAGGAAATCCGTCGCTTGAAGAACGACGTGAAATTTATTAGAACACTTCATCATAAGAGAATTGAACAGCAGTGTCAGATGCATTTACTTGTACAGAAAAGTGACAAGGTCACATATTGTAAAAACTCCAGTTCGGATTGGTGTTCTAATTAGAAAACATATTAGTATGCCGGCTAAATAATTCACAAAACATGCCTGAAGTATGAAAGACCTATAAGTTCAAAAGATCATTCTGTTCTCTGAAGGAGAAAAATAGTGTTCCAGAAGAGCCTGAAACACTTGTAAGATCCACATTATTAACTTCTGCAGAAAATAAAATATCTGAAAAGATACACGTCCCTGAAGTGACACGTCCCCAAAGGATATACATGAAAATGAGGAAATTCCATCAGTTATACAAATACAAAAAGATCTTGTGGGATCGCAAATAAGTGATCATTGATGATATATTTTTCTATAGCCGCTAAAATCATGATTTAAAACAATATTCAGCGTATAAATATAAGGAATGCCAAAAGTGTGGCTGACCGATTAGTGCAAAAGATAAAATTAATTCTCAGAAAGAGAAAGGCACGAGAAAAGGTAAATAACGAGGTTAGTGTTCATGAAGAGACCTCAATACAAGCAACATAAGAGATTCATTAATTTCATCTTTATAAATATAACTCCAGAAGAGGTAGCCCCTGAGAAGGCACATGTAAACAATGAGATCTCATAAATAATAAAGAAGAAAGATGAATTATAATACAATAATTGTTGACAATGTATATTCATATGATGTTGCTCTTGATATTATGAGGATCCTAAACTGTAAAACGTCAAAGAATGTAGACGTAGAAATGAATCAATGGTTGACCAAATTAGAAAGAGGCAATACTGGCTGAATTAAATTCGCTAGTAAAACGTGAAGTATTTGGACCTGTAGTCCAAACATGTGAAGATGTAAAGTATACATGATATAAATAAGTATTTGTATGAATGCCTAATGACAAAAATGAAAATTTGAGATATGAAACATGTCTTGTGGAAAAAAGTTTCTCACAGTGACCTGGTATATAATGAAGAGTCATATTCTCTTGCAAAGGATGCAATCACATTTTGTTTTATTACTTTGACAGTCTCAGAAGGACTAGATATGCAGATGAAGCATACTTATATGGAACACAATATAGTGATATATATATATATATATATATATATATATATATATATATATAGATATATATGATCTTTGAAGGATTTAAAATGCCTGAAACAAATAAATCATCCTAAAGCATGTATTTTAGCAATTTACAAGATCTTTATATGGGTTAAATCAATTTGGACGCATGTGGTACAAGCAGCCTCAATGAATATTTATTGAAAGAAGGATATGATCTTATTTGCCCTTATATTTTCATCAATAAATCAGAATCCGGATTTGATATTATTGTAGTATATATTGATGATTTGAATCTGTTAGGGATTCTAGAAGAACTAACAAAAATTGCTTTAAAAGAAATAATTTGAAAGGATAAATCTCAGGAAAATAGGACATTGTCTCAACCTGCAGATCGAGTAAAACCCAAGTAGAACCATTCTCCATCAAACAATATATAGTACAGAAAGTTCTGAAGCACTTTAATCATTCATTAAGTTCTCTTATAAATAATAGGTATGTTTGACCCAAATAAGGGGTAATTTTTCATCCAAAAGAATCTTCTTGGTCTTGAAATAACATATCTTAGTGCAAGAGTGTAAGTGCAATAAGTGATTTATTATATTTCACACAAGGTATTGAATTTGACATTATATTTTTAGTTAACTTGATTGGCCAGGTTTTATTTTACATGAAGACTTTGATATTGTGAAAAACACATTTTTTTTGTAAAATAACAAATATGGGTTTATTCTATTTAAAATCATTTTCTAATGGTTAAATATAATTCAACATTCATCATGAAGATAATATTACATGTATAGCATGATTTAAAGGAGGCTTCATCAAATATCTATTCACCAAAGCATTACCAACCGCGACTGTAGATTCCCTAATTTTGACCGTCCAGAAAGGCAGAAATACTTCAAGTAACACCCGGAAATATCCCACATTTGGATATCTAGTAGAGAACCAAAGTTCAGGAAACCGAAAACCCTAAACCCTAACCCTAGCCCTGACCTAAACCTAAACCCTAAAACCTTACCCTAAACCAGACCCTGGCCCCAAACCGGAAACCCTAACCCTAAAACCCAAAAACCTTGAGTCCCTAGCAATGGGCGGCTAGCCCTAACTAGCCGCCTCGAGGCGGCTAGTTAGGGCTAGCCGCCCCCCTGGCCGACCTTGAACCGCTTCCCTTGATGGGACATAAAGCAGCATTAAATGCTGATAATTGCGGTGGGTCATGATCTTTAGCCGCCCTATCTTGGCCGGATCAACCCAAATAACCGACCTAAGCCACCGCTTGTCAGAGATGGGACGTTTTGCAGTTCATGATAGGGGCGGCTACTAGAAAGTAGCCGCCCCATCCTGGGCGGCTAGTTACAACTAGCCGCCCTTCACCTGGTCCTGACAGAAGAACCAGAGAATTAATGAGGGGTCTAATCACACACACTATTAGCCAAGCCACTCCATTACCCCCTGGATATTCCCTTGCCTCTCTTTTACTATAAATAGAGGGGTCCCAAGCCTAAATGAAGCATCCACCAATTAACAATCCACAAGCCACAATTCACATTTGTAATCCAAGCACACATTCCCTTTCCCCACTAGAAATCCCAAGAGAGAGAGAGAGAGAGAGAGAGAGGCCCCTTTGTGAGAGAAATACCCATTCCCTACATAAAACACCCTCTCATCCCACCCTCCAGAAACCCGAGCTAAACCTAGCTTAGCCTCTGCCCAAGACCCAACCCATTTCCTACCAAAGTTCTACCCAAACCAGACCAGGCCCCGGACGGCTAAACCATACTAGCCGCCCCATACCCGACGGCTGGATCCCACTAGCCGCCCCCCATCCACACCCCATCTGCACCCCTATGTCCCAAGACTCCTTTAGTCAAGCCCCGGAAGCAGAATAGGATTACCTGTTTTTCACCTCTGTGTACGGTATATCCATGTCTCAGAGCGGAGACCCCACAAACTCCCCACGTAGGCGATCAAATCCAATCCAACCTTTTCCTGCTTTTAGAAAAAGCAGGTGGCGATCACACAAACCCAGGAATCCTCTTGAGCCGCTGTCGGGCGCCTCAACCAGGAACGACACCTCACCCTTCCAAGAAGACGATCCGACCGAGCCCGCCAGGGCACGCATCTGATCCGAATCCCCGAAGAACCCCCACACACGCACGCACCCGCGCACCACCGGATCCTTTCCGACGCACGGACACTGACGGAATCCGACGCCGACAAATCTGGCGATCGCGGTGGGACCTCCCTCGTGAAAAACAACAAAAGGTAATCCTCTTCTGCCCCCTTTTACAAGCTTGACTAGAATGCTATCAACCCTCTAGGAAGGTTAGAGTTTCCCACCCCTCGAATCAGATCCTCCTTTACTTCACATCACAGCATCATTTACAGCTTTGTAAGTCGCACACCGCTGCGCAATCCTTTACTGCTTTGTAAGCCGCACACCGCTGCGCAATCCTTTACTGCTTTGTAAGCCGCACGCCGCTGCGAATCCTTTACCGCTTTATTTACTGCTTTATATCTGCATTCGTTCACTTGAATCATTTCACACACATCATGGAATCCCGCATAGAGGAAGAGATACTAGAGGAGTGAATCCACCAAGAGGGTCAGGCCACGCAATTCCTGACCCATCTAGAGGAAAAGATGGCCAGTCTAGGGTACCAATCCGTAGAGCACATGTTTCATGACCTCGCCGACTACCGTCAGGTCAAAACCCTGAGACAGGAGGCCTCTGTCGAAACCCCTGAGGACATTCCCAAACCCGTCCACACCCTGCCACTCGGTCAACCCGAGCTTTTTTTCGTTAACCCCCCTTTCCCCCGTGAATCCAATATTCCCAACCGTTTCCACCCCAAGCCCTTACCAGGCCACCCCAAACCTGGGACCGCTAGGCAGCCCTCCCAGGGGAGAAACACTGGATGAAACCATCCGGAGAATCCTCTCCGAAACTGGTCCCTCGGCCCCCAAACACATGTCTCTACATAACCTGAGACAAATCCCGTCAGTCCACCTACCGGAGGGATTCAAAATCCCCAAATTCCGCCAGTACAACGGTCGTGGACACCCAGACATCCATTTAACTGCCTTTTATCTAAACGTCCTCCCCTTTCTAGATAATCAACCTTTGCTAGTCTTCCTCTTCCAGAAATCATTGGGAGGAGAAGCACTACAATGGTTCTCCACCCTCCCTATAGATCACTTGTCGAATTTCTCGGCTGTAAGCGAGAAGTTCTTAGGCCGCTACTGTAGATGCCCCAATTTTGACCGTCCAGAGAGACAGAAATACTTCAAGTAACACACGGAAATATCCCACATTTGGACATCCAATAGAGAACCAAAGTTCGGAAACCCGAAGCCTTGACCTAAAACCGGAAACCCTAAAACCGGAAGCCTTGACCTAAAACCGGAAACCCTAAACCCTAGCCTTAACCTAATCCGAAAATCCTAAACCCTAGCTCTAAACCCAAACCCTAAACCTACCCTAACCTTGAAAAAAACCCCGCCACTCTAAAAAACCAAAAAAATCCCAAGTCCCTGGAAAGGGGCGGCTAGCCCTAACTAGCCGCCCCATACTAGGCGGCTAGTTTACACTAGCCGCCCCACTGACCCCTAGCCGCCCCACTGACCGCCCGGTGGCCGACTTTGGACCAGTCCCATAGATGGGACATAAAGCAGCATTAAATGTTGATCATTGCGGCGGGTCATGACCTTTAGCCGCCCTCTCTTGGCTGGATCAAAATAAGTAACCGACCCAAGCCACCGCTTTTCAGAGATGGAACGTTTGGCAGGTCATGATTGGGGCGGCTACCAGGAAGTAGCCGCCCCATCCTGGGCGGCTAGTTGGAACTAGCCGCCCTTCACCTGGTCTCTGACAGAAGAACCAGAGAATTAATGAGGGGTCTAATCGAAGCCAACCCACTCCATTACCCCCGGGATATTTCCCTGCCTCTCTTTTACTATAAATAGAGGGGTCCCAAGCCCAATACAAACATCACCAAAAATCCACAACAGTCTTCAATCACCAATCCACCATCCTCACTTGATCAAACCCTTCCACCACTAGAAATCCCAAGAGAAGGAGAGAGAGAGAGAGCCCCTTTTGTGAGAGAAACACCCATTCCCTACATAAAATACCCTCTCATCCCACCCTCCAGAAACCCGGGCTAAACCTAGCTTAGCCTCTGTCCAAAACCAAACCCATTTCCTACCGAAGTTCTGCCCAAACCAACCCAGACCCTGGACGGCTAACCCTAGCTAGCCGCCCCTGGCCAACGGCTAAACACAACTAGCCGCCCCCTATCCACACCCCACATCCACACCCCTTTGTCCCAAGACTCCTTTAGTCTAGCCTGGAAGCAGAATAGGATACCTGTTTTTCACCTCTGTGTACGGTATATCCGTGTCTCAGAGCGGAGACCCCACAAAACTCCCCACGTAGGCGATCAAATCCGACCCAACCTTTTCTTGCTTTTAGAAAAAGCAGGTGGCGATCACACAAACCCCTGAATCCTCTTGAGATGCTATCGGGCGCCTCAACCAGGAACCACACCCCTCACCCTTCCAAGAAGACGATCCGACCGAGCCCGCCAGGGCACGCACCCGATTTGAATCCCTGAAGAACCCCCACACACGCACGCGCTCACCGCGCACCCCGCCGGGATCCGCTCCGACAACGCCGACATCGGAGGCCTTCTCGACGACACCGACAAATCTGGCGATCACGGTGGGACCTCCCTCGTGAAAAACAACAAAAGGTAATCCTCTTCTGCCCCCTTTTACAAGCTTGACTAGAATGCTATCAACCCTCTAGGAAGGTTAGAGTTTCCCACCCCTCGAATCTGATCCTCCTCTACTTCTCATCACTGCATCATTTACTGCTTTGTAAGCCGCACACCGTTGCGCAACCCTTTACTGCTTTGTAAGCCGCACACCGCTGCGCAATCCTTTACCGCTTTATTTACTGCTTTATATCTGCATTCGTTCCCTTAAAACATTTCACACGCATCATAGAATCCCGCATAGAGGAGGAGATACTAGAGGAAAGAACCCACCAAGAGGGTCAGGCCACGCAATTCCTGACCCATCTAGAGGAAAAGATGGCCAGTCTAGGATACCAATCCGTAGAGGACATGTTTCATGACCTCGCCGACTACCGCCAGGTCAAAACCCTAAGACAGGAGGCCCCTGTCGAAACCCCTAAGGCCGTTCCCAAAACCCCGTTCACACCCAGCCACTCGGTCAACCCGAGCGTCTTTTCGTTCACCCCCCTTTCCCCTGCGAATCCAATATTCCCAGCCGTTTCCACCCCAGGCCCTTACCAGGCCGCCCCAAACTCGGGACCGCTAGGCAGCCCTCCCAGGGGAGAAACACTGGATGAAACCATCCAGAGAATCCTCTCCGAGACTGGTCCCTCAGCCCCCAAACACATGTCTCTACATAACCTGAGACAAATCCTGTCAGTCCACCTACCGGAGGGATTCAAAATCCCCAAATTCCGCCGGTATAACGGTCGTGGAGACCCAGACATTCATTTAACTGCCTTTTATCTAGACGCACGCCCGTTTCTAGATAATCAACCTCTGCTAGTCTTCCTCTTCCAAAAATCATTGGAAGGAGAAGCACTACAATGGTTCTCCACCCTCCCTGTAGATCACTTGTCGAATTTCTCGGCTGTAAGCGAGAAGTTCTTGGGCCGCTACGGTTACCCGAGGATTAGAACCCCCTCTATTTCGGATTTAACCGTAGAGAGAATGAGGCCTAGGGAGGAATTCGAACAATATGTGTCTCGGTGGCGCACACTTGTCCACCGGACCGGCCTGCAACTCACAGAATGTCAAGAAATTGACATGATGTTACAGAGCCTGAGTCCAGAACTTCGTACGAGCCTTTCGTACGGAGACTGTACTACGTATCAGATTCTGATTGACCGCCACAACAGGATTTCCCGTTGTACAGCCCCAGTAGTTCAAACCCAGTCCCCACCTATCAGCCATAGGGTTGGACAACCGCCTCGTAAGGCACAAACCCCCACGGTAGAGGGGATTATTACACAAGTATCGGCACTCTACCCGAACGGAGCACGAGTTCCTGATCGAGGAACGGCTCCGAGACAGTACATGTTCGGTTCATCCGGGTATGCGCCGCCTAGGCCAATCAACCAAAACTTCACTACTCGATCAGTACCCGTCCCCGTGCCGACACAACAAAACCCGGTAATCCAAAGTTCCCCGGTCCAAAGCCCTGCAATTTCAAGACAAGGCCAGCCTAGGACCCCTTTTTATTCCAGCTTCTTAAGAAATCAGAACCTAAGTCCTAGGCAGCCCTCCCAAAATACTTATGATGAGGTCTCCCCTCCAACATCCTATGATCAGAGACGAATGGGAAAGAGGGACTCTTACTCTCCCCTCCCAGAAACACTAACTAGGATTTTTAGGGTACTAATGGACACAAATAGTATCTCCCTCCCAGCTGCTAAACCTCCACTCCCCGGAGCCAACAGACTGCGTTACTATCAATACCACCAACAACATGGTCACACCGTAGAACAATGCATTGTTTTTCAGGATTTTATTTATGATTTAAATGATGACAGACGCCTTGATTGGGCCATGATCAAAAGCCACTTAAACCAGGGCAATTCTCGAGCTTCCAAGCCACTTGGCATTTTTACTGACCCATTGCCAAGTTACAACCAAGCATCCACATCTGGAGCCCACATGGTAAACATGGTCAGAAGAGGGAGACAACCATCGCCACAACCAAGCAGTTCGGAAGATGTCACTGATGACAGTCTGTCCGAAGAGTTCGAGGAGGAAGAGCAGAACAAGCCCTTCCAGCTGAACCTCGATGATCATGACCTTGCCATACTCTATGGCGAAGAAGAAGATGCAGTTCTCGCCTTTCCCGCAGTCATCAACATCGAGTCCGACGAAAGCGGACTAGAAAACCCGGGAGGAGATGAAGAAGAAGAGCCATTTGAGGAGATCCCCGAAGGAGCTAGCGAAGGACCCAAAGGAGGGGAATGTACGTCGGATGATCTGCATTCGGACGACAACGGGTCCTCCAAGAGTACCGACACTGTCAACGGCCCCCGCCGTCCAATGACCATTTCGTTCACAGACCAAGACCTCCCGGATCCTAGACTGCGAATCTACCCCCTACACATCCGTGGACGACTTCAAATGTTGTGGCTAAACAACATATTCGTGGATCCAGGGTTAGGGATGAACATAATGACGTGCTCCACCTACCAAAAGATACCCGGACTAGGCCGTCCTCCCGTCCAACCGGCCCACCATACTATCCAAGCTTTCAACCATACCGGGAAGACTCTCCGCGGCCCCGGAACATTCAAGCTGTCCGTCGGCCCTCTTATCTGTGAAGTAGCCTGCTTCGTGGCCGACATCGACACAAGGTACCCATTGATGTTAGGGCGACCATGGTTAGACAGCATCCAAGCTATCTGTTCCCCCCGGCACCAATGCCTTCGACTGCCTTTCTTGAGTCATATCCTGACTATCTGGGGAGAGGCGCGCCTCCAGTACGAAAATGAGAACAACTGGGCAATACATAATATGTTCGCACTAGCCCTGCGACCGGGGAACGAGGATGAATGTAGTAGCCCACCTGGGTCCCCTTACGACAACAACTATCCCCAGGACCCTGCATCCACCCAGCGATCTTACGGAGCCCAACTCGATCACCTTCCTCCTCCATGAAGTCGCAAAAGCCGGAGCACGCTCCGCACCCCTCGCAATCATTGCCATACTCGGAGGAAGGGAATTCCGGCACATTCTCATCAACACGGGAGCGGAAACTAACGTTCTTACATATTCTGCCTACCAGAAGCTAGAAGGCAGGGTCCCAAGATTGGAGCCCTCGGACGAATACATCTACGCCTTCGACAGCACGCGCAAGAACGCTTGCGGACTGGTCACACTCCCGCTAAAGATCGGCCCGGTCTCCACCATCGTTAACTGCATGGTAATGAACATTCAATCACCCCACCCTCTGATTGTTGGAAGGACATGGCTCAACAGCATCGAAGCTATCTCATCCACCCGACACCAATGTCTTCGCTTCCCGTACCGCGGGAAAGTAGTGTCCATATGGGGAGAAGCACGCTTTAACCAGACACGAGCCCGGAATTGGAGCGTCTGTGCCATGCACATCTGGCTAGAGGTGCTCGCATATTGGTAGCCAGGCTCCACCGACGAAGAACTGCTCCATCAAGGAAGGCCTTTGAAAAGGCTCAGGGAAGAAGAGTTTGGGAATAGGGGACCCCCACCGGACATCAGCCGGCCAACCAAGAGAAGCCGACTCTAGGAAACAATGCGAATCCAAGAACCAGGTACTGATCCCCCCGAGTAAGCCTTCGTTACACCCTGTACATATTTGTTTACAGCTTTTTCTAAAAATCCAAAATCAAAATATTTGCTTACCAGCTTTCGTTTTCGTTACACCCTGTACATATTTATTTACAGCTTTTTCTCAAAATCAAAATCAAAATATTTGTTTACCAGCTTTCGCTTTCGTTACACCCTGTACATATTTATTTACAGCTTTTTCTAAAAATCAAAAGATTAAAATATTTGTTTACCAGCTTTCGCTTTCGTCATCCTATGCATATTTGTTTACAGCTTTTTCTCAAAATCAAAATCAAAATATTTGTTTACCAGCTTTCGTTTTCGTTACACCCTGCACATATTTATTTACAGCTTTTTCTAAAAATCAAAAGATCAAAATATTTGTTTACTAGCTTTCGTCTTTCATCACCCTATACATATTTGTTTACCTGCTTTCCTAAAAGAAACTAAAATCCAAAAAAAAATACATGCTAATCAGCTTTTATTCCCCAACCCTGAACATACTTGTTTCCAGCTTTACTTCCACTCTTTTTTCAAAACAAAAAAAACATGTTTTCTAAAAACATGTTTTCCACACTCTCCTTCAAAACAAAAGTTTTACAAAAACCGTATCTCCGTGCTTCCAAACAAAAATAAAACACTTTCCCAAACTTTCCTTACATGTTTTCCAAAACAACGAAAATATTTACAAAATACATTTCCACCCTTCTTGAAAAACGAAAATGTTTTTCGAATCTGCGTTTCTTCAAAACGAAAATGTTTTACAAAGCAAGTGTTTCCATGATTTCCTCCAAAAACATTTTTACAAACTATCTTTCCACGCTTCCCATCTAAAAACAAAATTGTTTTCCAAACTTTACCCCCATTCTCTTTCCAAAAACATATCTATTCGCCAACACATGCCCCTTTTAAAAAACCATAAGTATGCATCTGTCTTCACACTTTCAAAAACATAGAATACAAAAAAATACCAAAAAGAGCGAACTACTAGACGAGAAAAGATTAAGGGTGGCAGACCACGCCCAGGCCTACCAAAGAAGGGTGGCAAGGGCATTTGAAAAAAAAGGTAATAAAAAGAAAATTTGAAATCGGGGAATTAGTACTTAAGTAAATCATGCCATCAAGATAGCCTCACCCAAGAGGAAAGTTGCAACCCACATGGGAGGGACCCTATGTGATCACCCATGCCTATTCCGGGAATGCCTACCGCCTGGTAGATGCCGAAGGAGTCGAGGTTCTAGTTTCGTGGAACGCACTTTATCTAAAGAAATTCCATGCATAGATAGCTTTCAAAACTTAAGAACTATTATTCTTCCTTCCTGCGATTTCCAGCGTTTAGTACTTGATGGTAGAATTATAAGACTCTCAAAGATAAACTCGTATCTATTTGAACATATCTCCGCCAGATCATGCCGTTTCCTTCACACACGTATAACTGGACTAGATTCACCTAAAAGAAGAGAAATCGCCTGCCCCGTAGACTGGGACAATTTAAAACCCCCAAAGCAAAACATCCCTTATTTCCGCCCTACTCGTATTAACCCTAGGTCAAAATGAGGAGTTACCTAGACCTGGCATATGTCCCAAAACTGGCTCTGGCACTATACAAACACTTCTAGAGGGGAAGCATGAAAAGAATCGGGGTGAAAAACAGAAGAGCCCCCCCTCAAATAAAAAAAATCAGGCAATGAGAGGCCAACAAAAGAAAAATAACACCCAAGTGAACGGGTTAAACTCTCTATTTTAGCAGGCTTTCACGCCTTTACGCACGGTATACGCTAGACAACGGCTATACCAGTACACATCCAAACAACGGACTGTACTTTCCACCCAAAATAAAGAAGTGGTAAAAAGAAGAAAGCCAGAGGGACCTAGAAAGTAAGACATGTGCTCGACTGAGTCAATTCTAAAATATTGCCCGAAAGGAAGATATTCCTCTTACCCCATTCCCCCCCCCTTTTTACTTTCGCAATGGGATTCTAAATTGAACTACGTCTGCCGGGAGAGGCGAAATTTTGACCAAAGATAGATCATGTCCAGGTTTACAAACTACATACACTCACATGAGTTCACTTAGAAACTTGCTTATCCAAGGGAAGCTTATTTGACTCGACTCTTGGTACACTCATGGATTTTTTAGCATGTTTAGAATAATACGTTTAAGCATTTGAAACCCATGAACCTAGAAAAATCGACACCTAAGGCTTATGCCATTCAAATACAATCCTGGTTTGGACATGGGTGACCACAAGGGCTCCTCCACAGGGACTTGATGTCATCTTTTACTTCAGAAAATCGAGAACATCACCCTCTCACGTAAGAAACCATTGAAGAAGTAAAAGGGCCCCTTATGCCAAATATGCTTACGCATAAGGTTGTATTTTCCTTTTCCAAAACACCTTGGCATCCGATTTTCTTGGAATATTAAAGTTGACCCCCCGTGCCTAAATATTAAAATTGTCCCCACTCATTTCGTGCCCTTACCGCACATGCCTGAGAAGAAATTGTCCCACCTTTACACACACTTGAGAGTTTTTTTTTCTCACGCACTTGGAATCCCTTCCTTGCATACTAAAGCATGGTCTCCCGCACTTTACCTTCTCGCATTATCTTTTTCCATTTCACCTTAAGATGGATTGTAGCCCTTGACAATTCAAGCAAGAAAAGAGCTTGAAAATCAGTGCAGGGGCGCAATCTGGACAGATTTAACACTTGGTCCATGGAAAGAATGTTTTTATAGGCCCCGAAGGTTGAAATGGTCACAAAGACTTTCAGCGGCAGCAGCGGACAGGAGCAGCAAAACCAAATTGCCCCAGGCAGCGGGCGGCTAAGCTCAACTAGCCGCCCCTCACTAGGCGGCTAGTTCACACTAGCCGCCCCTTGCCTGCACCTCTTTCATTGCTGTCAGTCCCATTGTAATCAAATCTTCGTGTCTCCAACACCTGTTAAGAACATTTCTTTCCTAAAATTGCATACACACATTTCATACGCATATACATTCATAAAGCCAATATAAATACACTTCGGAAAACAACCATATCCCAAAATCATATGTCCATCCATGAATCAAACCTATAAAACCAAGATCCATCTACACAAACATACATATCCATGAAACATCCATGATAAACTATTCTAAAGCATGCATATAAACGAGAAGTTAAATTGTCCCGCCAAAACCACAAACATAGACTGTCTTTCTAAACCTAAGAAAGTGCATAAAAGAGGATCTTTTCCTTCAAAGACGCTCCAAACTCCGAAGTCTTGAGCTATACATCATCGAAATGATCACCTGAGTCAAAACGAAAGAAGAAAAGCATGAATTCATCGCATATATATACTATTCTTCTACTTAAAACCAAGACACCAAAAGCTATACCTCGGCGTATCGTCATCCGCTGGAGGCTGAGTAGGAAGAACGTCCTGACTTGGTTGAGAAGGGAGCGGCGGCTGATGAGAAGACTGAACCTCTGGAGCGTCAGGAGCGGCCGGAGTCTCTCGAACTGAAGACGCAGCCCTCGCATATACCCCGTGACTTCGAGACACCGAAGGACGAGAAGCACGGCTAAAGGTGGTCCCGGTAGCCAAGGAGGCCGAGAGAGAATGGTCAGGCTCAAGCGGAAGAAGGTCGAGGTCCGCCTCGGTCATAGAGCCCCCTCCAACCAATTTCCCCCTCATAGTGGCCTCCCAGAGACAGACCTGCTGCATATCTCTATCTCTCGTCTCCAATCTCTGTCGGAGGCGACTCTCTGTCCCTCTGGCCCGATCCTCAGCAGCCCTCAACCTCTCCTCCAACTCCCGCGCCCTCGCCTTTGACGCCCTGAGCACCTCTCGGTCCCTATCCCCGGCCACCTACAGAGAACGGACTAAGTCTCCAATCAAACCTCCGGGAACACCCGCCGAAGCTTCCAACTCCGACACCCTCATTTGGAGGGAGTCCCTCTCGCGGCCTAGGGTGATGAACCCCTCCTCTCTCAAGGCCAGCATGGACCTCAGCCGGTCCGCCTCCTCCTCAGCCCGAGAAGCCCTGCCCTTCGCCTGGCCCAACTCTATCCGTATGGCCATCAACTCGCTTCGGGCCACATCCAATTCCCTCGTCAGTTCGAGCTCCTGCTCGGAAACCACGGAAGGAGGAGGGACGGAAGAAGAAGAAGCACCGTCGGCCCTTGCTCTCGACAGAGCATCCACCTGAGCCTCGAGGGCCCGGACTTGGTCCTGCAAGCGTCCTCTCTGTGCCCGCAAGGCCTCTATCTGCCTGGCCTGCGCTTGGAGGTGCTCATTGGCGGTTTTGAGCCTCTTCTCCATCTCGTTCAGCTCAACCTACAAAAAGCAACATCACTCAAAAATATTCAAGCAAAAGAGAACGAAGAAGAGAAGGAGAGCTTCCAAACTTACGTAGGCATCTGGGATCTCCTCCTCCATCGTCCCAAGGATACCCGCATACTCCCGACGATACCAAGCTAGGTATTCGTCACTCGAAGTCACCTCGGGACGACGCCCCACCAAAACACCTCGGCCCATCCATCCCGCCACATACGTGGCGTAATTCCTCGGGAGATTCGTGTCCCGAGGAATCCCGGCCACCGGAATCGAGGGGCGCCGCGGCAGAGGATCGGGCACCCACTGGTGGTACCCAAGCTGGCGGACGACCCGGCTGATCACATGGAACACGACCTCATTGAAGTAGATCAACCAGACGTCTCGCGCCAGAGCCTCGGGAACCTCTCCCGAGTAAGGCCTCCACGTCATCTAAAAAAAGCATCAAAAGATAGGAAGAGTGCTTAGCCAAAAGAAAACCAAATATAAGCCAAAGAAATTCAAAGAAAACTTATACCTCTTCCTCCGACAAGACGCGGAAGGCCTCTCGGAATTGAGCGAGGCGGTGCAAGCGGGAAGATCCCTGGGGTTCCCATCTCATAGCCCAAGGGAGGGCATGGTCGAACGGAGCCAAAGTCGGGCGATCGATGGCGAAGTGCTTGTACCCGAAGATCTGACAAAACGAGAGGAAAACCATAATGATCAAAGTGAACTAAACTAAAAAAGTCATTTACCAATCACTTACACATACCTGAAGAAATGGCGCAAAGCCGCCAAGGTTCTTTCCACCGGCCCTCTTGACCTTCTTCGAGAGCTCCGCGAATAGATGGGCAAGCATCGCCGCTCCCCAGGCGTATCACCCCATGCCCTCTAGGTCCCTCATGAGCAAGAGAGAGTGAGAGGAAACCTTGTCAGAGGCCGTCGAGAAGAGAACCCGGCCGAAGAAGTAGAGGAAGAATGCCCTCAACTCCCTCCGTGCCCTCTGTGGGCACGCGGCTACCTCTCTCGCCTCTATCATCGCCCGCCGCCTCTCGAAGCTAGCTGCAGCTTCGCCCTTCTGACGCTCTGTAAAGGAGCCAAGGCCGTATTACCTCGACAACTGTCCAAGGGGGATCCGGTTCAGTGTCCTCACATGCTCCACATAGTCCCATTCCCCAATCAACTCTTGGAAAAGCGCCTTATAGTCAGTGAGGGTGGCCGCGATCACTGCCTCCCCTGACACCGGAAGGCCGGTGATCCGATAAACATCCTTGAGCGTCGGCATAACAGCGCCGGTAGGGAGAATGAAAGCACAACCCTCCGGATCCCACCTCTCCGCCAAAGCCTCCACGTAAGGACGGTGAACGTGGAATGGCTCGATCAGGAAGAAGGAACGGAAGCCCGCTCCATCCACCAAGCCCCTCTCCTCCTGCCCCAAGGTATCGTACCACCTCTTCGTCCCATGCCACAGAGCCCGAATACGGTTCGGTCGCTACAAAACAAACGAAGGGAACATGGGTTAGTTTAAAAGTAGTCGAGAGGTAAGAATCCAAGTCTACAAATTCATTTAGAAACCATGCTTAGCAAGATAAGCTTTCATATGCTAAAACAAAAGCATGAAAAAATAGAAGACTTCACACGTAGGCCCACCTTCAGTTATTCACAAAACACATTTCATACGACTACCTGTTATACCTTCTTATCCCACCGTAGTCATTACTTGCATACCTTCTCTATTTCACCGTCTAGCATGATTATACACCTCTCACAAACCCACCCCAAGCATGTAAAGGAGCCTAGACCCGTAAATTGCATACACATACTGTCTCTTACTCCACCATGATCGAATACATATGAAAATATATATTCTGAAAAATATATATGCATACAAAAGCCACCACATGCAAGCATGCTAAGACGTGTCATTTCCCTTACCTTATACGACAAACATGGATGCACATATGAAAAATTGTCCCCTTCTTTTGTTCCAACACGAACCCATATTCGCATGCTGATTATCCCACCATGATCTAACTATACATGCAAGCATATATCACCCACTATTACCTATTCATGCTATTAGAAACACACATATATAAATGTCACACACACACGTAAATAAAAGGCTAGGACTAAAAGGTTAGGCACATACCACGGCCCGTGTGGACCCAGGAACGTCCACCTCAGCCTCGTCGGGATCATCCACCCCATCGTCATCCCCCTCCTCGTCCTCCTCAAACATGGCCTCCTCGGCCTCGGCCCCAACACCAACACCAGCCTCCGCGGCCCCCATGCCCACACCCTCGGCCTCCCCGGCCTCCTCCCCAACATCGGCCTCTCCAACCTCCATGCCCGCTGCACCGGAGGCTAAGCCCTCGAAAACACCCATGGCCCTTCTCTCCCCCTCCGCTGCCTGGCCTCTATGGCCTCCCTATCCAACATCCCAATAATGGCGTCCAATGATGCCCTCTCACTCTCACTTACCCCCTCTGCCTCGGCCCCTCCCTCCATCACACCCTCAACCGATCCCCCGACCCCTGAAACCACCTCCTCGACCACTGCCGGTCGATCCCCACGCCTCCTCTTGCGTGTGTAGCCTATCATCGTACTCCCAACCTCCGGGACAGCCCCCGAAGGCATACCCATGCCTCTAACCGCACCGGTATCCACTAACGGCACCTCCGCCGCACCCACGGCCTCCCTCGCGACCTCCTCCTCCACCCGATCACTCCCCGATGAACTAGACCCCGAGACAGCCCCTCTCTGCTCTCGGGAAGACCTGAGGCGCTTCATCATTGAAGCCGTCCTCTTCCCCTTCGTCATCTCCTCCGATTTCGCACAAAAGAAAAACCCCAAAGAAAATCTAGGGCTCCGAAATCAAGAAGAAAGGAATGATGGAAGGCAAAAACAAAGGATTCAAGGTGTTTTAGAATCAAAGTTTTCGGTTTAAAGTGAAAAAGAAGAAGAAAGGAGGGAAGAGAAATCGTTTTAAACATATGGGGAGAGAGAGGGTCTTTTCGGTTATAAGGGACCCAGTTATGGGGCGGCTACCCTCGAGTAGCCGCCCCCTCTCGGGCGGCTAGTAACAACTAGCCGCCCCTCCCAGTTTTTTTTTCTTCCATTTAAAAACCCCTTTTCAATCTTCTCAGCCCTAAACTTCGAAGTTCTCAATAACCAAACAGCCATGTATTGGCTTATTTCCAGACATTACTTGATCAAACACGACTTTCTCGAAGTTTCACCGCACTTTCACTACCACTCAAATTTAAATTTCTTCAGTACTGGTTCTTGTCCGGAGTTCGGATGATCCAATTCACCCAAACTCAACTTTTAATTGCTTTCTGTCGACGATATCCCCTCCTTGCTGAGTTTTCCCAAACACCGAAACGGTAGGCATGAGGAAACTGACGCTGGGCTGCTCTACGCACGATAGCTAAGAACCCCGACCGCGGGTTGGATCACTCACCATTTACTTTTCCCCGCCTTCTACCTGGATCATCCTTTAGGCTAAAAATTCTAAGTCAAGACCTAGCCTCTGACAGTCTAAATCAACTCCCCGAATAGTACTGTTCGTATCAGCATAACTTCTTGAAGGTCGGGCCGACCAAAATAGGGGTCTCTTTCCTTATCATCGGTCGAAGTCTTTCCTGCTTCGCACAAAGACTCCGTCCGATGAGGGACAATTGTAGATACCCCAATTTTGACCGTCCAGAGAGACAGAAATACTTCATGTAACACACCGAAATATCCCACATTTGGACATCCAATAGAGAACCAAAGTTTGAGAAACTGGAAGCCTTGACCTAAAACCGGAAACCCTAAAACCGAAAGCCTTGACTTAAAACCGGAAACCCTAAATCCTAGCCTTAACATAAGCCGAAAACCCTAAACCCTAGCCCTAAACCCAAACCCTAAACCTACCCTAACCCTGAAAAAAACCCCGCCACTCTAAAAAATGAAAAAACCCCAAAGTCCCTGGAAAGGGGCAGCCAGCCCTAACTAGCCGCCCCATACTAGGCGGCTAGTTTACACTAGCCGCCCCACTGACCGCCCTTTGGCCGACTTTGGACCAGTTCCCTGGATGGGACATAAAGCAGCATTAAATGCTGATCATTGCAGTGGGTCATGACCTTTAGCCGCCCTCTCTTGGCCGGATCAAAACAAGTAACCGGCCCAAGCCACCGCTTGTCAGAGATGGGACGTTTGGCATGTCATGATTGGGGCGGCTACCAGGAAGTAGCCGCCCCATCCTGGGCGGCTAGTTGGAACTAGCCGCCCTTCACCTGGTCTCTGACAGAAGGACCAGAGAATTAATGAGGGGTCTAATCGAAGCCAACCTACTCTATTACCCCCGGGATATTTCCCTGCCTCTCTTTTACTATAAATAGAGGGGTCCCAAGCCCAAATACAAACATCACCAAAAATTCACAACAGTCTTCAATCACCAATACACCATCCTCACTTGATCAAACCCTTCCACCACTAGAAATCCCAAGAGAGGGAGGGAGAGAGAGAGAGCCCCTTTTGTGAGAGAAACACCCATTCCCTACATAAAATACCCTCTCATCCCACCCTCCAGAAACCCGGGCTAAACCTAGCTTAGCCTCTGTCCAAAACCAAACCCATTTCCTACCGAAGTTCTGCCCAAACCAACCTAGACCCTGGACGGCTAACCCTAGCTAGCCGCCCCCTGGCCGACGGCTAAACACAACTAGCCACCCCCTATCCACACCCCACATCCACATCCCTTTTTCCCAAGACTCCTTTAGTCTAGCCCTGGAAGCAGAATAGGATACCTGTTTTTCACCTCTGTGTACGGCATATCCGTGTCTCAGAGCGGAGACCCCACAAAACTACCCACGTAGGCGATCAAATCCAACCCAACCTTTTCCTTCTTTTTGAAAAAGCAGGTGGCGATCACACAAACCCCTGAATCCTCTTGAGACGCTATCGGGCGCCTCAACCAGGAACCACACCCCTCACCCTTCCGAGAAGACGATCCGACCGAGCCCGCCACGGCACGCACCCGATCTGAATCCCTGAAGAACCCCCACACACGCACGCGCTCACCGCGCACCCCGCTGGGATCCGCTCCGACAACGCCGACATCGGAGGCCTTCCCGACGACACAGACAGCTACGGTTACCAGAGGATCAGAACCCCCTCTATTTCGGATTTAACCGTAGAGAGAATGAGGCCTAGGGAGGAATTTGAACAATACGTGTCTCGGTGGCACACACTTGTCCACCGAACTGGCCTGCAACTCACAGAATGCCAAGAAATTGACATGATGTTACAGAGCCTGAGTCCAGAGATTCGTACGAGCCTTTCATACGGAGACTGTACTATGTATCAGCTTCTAATTGACCGACACAACATGATTTCCCGTTGTGCAGCCCCAGTAGTCCAAACCCAGTCCCCACCTATCAGCCATAGGGTTGGACAACCGCCTCGTAAGGCACAAACCCCCACGGTAGAGGGGATTATTACACAAGTATCGACACTCTACCCGAACGGAGCACGAGTTCCTGATCGAGGAATGGCTCTGAGACAGTACACGTCCGGTTCATCTGGGTATGCGCCGCCTCGGCCAATCAACCAAAACTGCACTACTTGATCAGTACCCGTCCCCGTGCCGACACAACAAAACCCGGTAATCCAAGGTTCCCCCGTCCAAAGCCCTGTAATTTCAAGACAAAGCCAGCCTAGGACCCCTTTCTATTCCAGCTTCCTAAGAAGTCAGAACTTAAATCCTAGGCAGCCCACCCAAGATACTTATAATGAGGTCTCCCCTCCGACATCCTATGTTCATAGATGAATGGGAAAGAGGGACTCTTACCCTCCCCTCTCAGAAACACTAACTAGGATTTTTAGGGTACTAATGGACACAAATAGTATCTCCCTCCTGTCGGTGTCGAGAAAATTCCGCGGCGTGTGTGGGGGATTCTTCGGGGATTCGGATCGGATGCGTGCCCTGGCGGGCTCAGTCGGATCGTCTTCCCGGAAGGGGTGAGGGTGTGGTTCCTGGTTGAGGCGCCCGACAGCGGCTCAAGAGGATTCAAGGGGGTTTATGATCGCCACCTGCTTTTTCTAAAAATAGGAAAGGGTTTGGGTTGGATTTGATCGCCTACGTGGGGAGTTTGTGGGGTCTCCGCTCTGAGACACAGATATACCGTACACAGAGGTGAAAAGCAGGTAATCCTATTCTGCTTCCGGGCTTGACTAAAGGAGTTATGGGACAAAGGGGTGTGAGTATGGGGTGTGTATGGAGGGGGGGGGGTGGCTAGTTGGATCTAGCCGTCTGGTCAGGGGCGGCTAGTAGGGTTTAGCCGTCCCAGGCCTGGTTTGATTTGGGCAGGGGTTTGGTAGGAAATGGGTTTGGTTTTGGGCAGAGGCTAAGCTAGGTTTAGCCCGGGCTTTTGGAGGGTGAGATGAGAGGGTATTTTATGTGGGGAATGGTTGTTTCTCTCACAAAAGGGCTCTCTCTTTCTCTCTCTCTTGGGATTTCTAGTGTGAAAAAGGGAATGTGAATTGTGGGATGTTGGTGTGGAAGGGTTGTTCTTTGATTTGTTGATTGATCATGTTATATTTGGGCTTGGGACCCCTCTATTTATAGTAAAAGAGGGGCAGGGAAATATCCTGAGGGTAATGGAGTGGGTTGGCTTTGATTGGACCTCTCATTAATGCTCTGGTTCTTCTGCCAGAGAACAGGTGAAGGGCGGCTAGTGCTAACTAGCCGCCCGGGATGGGGCGGCTACTTCCTGGTAGCCGCCCCTATCATGACCTGCCAAACGTCCCATCTCTGACAAGCGGTGGCTTGGGTCGGCTACTTGGTTTGATCCGGCCAAGAGAGGGCGGCTAAAGGTCATGACCCGCCGCAATGATCAGCATTTAATATTGCTTTATGTCCTATCCAGGGAACTGGTCCAAAGTCGGCCAGGGGCGGTTAGGGGGGGCGGCTAGTGTGAACTAGCCGCCCAGTGAGGGGCGGCTAGTTAGGGTTAGCCGCCCCTTTCTAGGGACTTAGGTTTTTTTAGGGTTTTGGTTTTGTTTTAGGTCTGGGTTAGGGTTTGGCTTAGGTTTAGGGTTTGGGCGAGGGTTTGGTTTTAGGTTAGGGTTTTGGGCTTGGTTAAGGTTTAAGGTTCCGGTTTATGTTTAGGTCAAGGCTGGGATTAGGGTTTAGGGCTAGGTCAAGGCTAGGGTTAAGGTTTCTGGTTTACCGAACCTTCGGTTCTATTATTTGTGTCCACTTGTGGGAGATTTCCGTGTGTTACTTGAAGTATTTCCGTCTCTCTGGACGGTCAAAATTGGGGTATCTACACCTCCCAGCTGCTAAACCTCCACTCCCCGGGTCCAGCAGACTGCGTTACAGTCAGTACCACCAACAACATGGTCATACCGTAGAACAATGCATTGTTTTTCAGGATTTTATTTACGATTTAAATTATGACAGGCGCCTTGATTGGGCCATGATCAAAAGCCACTTAAATCAGGACAATTCTTGAGCCTCCAAGCCACTTGGCATTTTTACTGACCCATTGCCAGGTCACAACCAAGCATCCACATCTGGAGCCCACATGGTAAACATGGTCAGAAGAGGGAGACACCCATCACCACAACCAAGCAGTTCAGAAGATGTCACTGACGACAGTCTGTCCGATGAATCTGAGGAGGAAGAGCAGAACGAGCCGTTCCAGCTGAACCTCGACAACCACGACCTCGCCATACTCTATGGCGATGAAGAAGATGCAGTTCTCGCCCTTCCCGCGGTCATCAACATCGAGTCCGACGAAAGCGGACTAGAAAACCCGGGAGGAGACGAAGAAGAAGAGCCATTTGAGGAAATCCCCGAAGGAGCTAGTGAGGGACCCGAGGGAGGGGAATGTACGTCAGATGATCTGCATCCGGACGACAACGGGTCCTCCAAGAGTACCGACACTGTCGACGGCCCCCGCCACCCAATGACCATATCATTCGCTGACCAAGACCTCCCGGATCCCAGATTGCGAGTCTACCCCCTACACATCCGTGGACAACTCCAAATGTTGTGGCTGAATAACATCTTCGTGGACCCAGGGTCAGGAATGAACATAATGACATGCTCCACCTACCAAGAGATACCCGGATTAGGCCGTCCTCCCGTCCAACCGGCCCACCATACTATTCAATCTTTCAACCATACCGGGAAGACTCTCCGCGGCACCGGAACATTCGAGCTATCCATCGGCCCTCTTATCTGTGAAGTAGCCTGCTTCGTGGCTGACATCGACACAAGGTACCCATTGATGCTAGGACGACCGTGATTGGACATCATCCAAGCTATCTGTTCCCCCCGGCACCAATGCCTTCGACTGCCCTTCTTGAGTCATATACTGACAATCTGGGGAGAGGCACGCCTCCTGTACGAGAACGAGAACAACTGGGCAATACATAATATGTTCACACTAGCCCTGTGACCGGGGAACGAGGATGAAGGTGGTAGCCCCCTAGGTCCCCTTATAACGACAACTATCCCTCGGAAGAAGCGGCGAGGACCTTGCATCCACCAAGCGATCTTACGGAGCCCAACTCAATCACCTTCCTCCCCCACGAAGTCGCAAAAGCCGGAGCACGCTCCGCACCCCTCGCAATCACTGCCATACTCGGAGGGAGGGAATTCCGACACATTCTCATCGATACGGGAGTCTAGATTGGAGCCCTCGGACGAATACATTTATGTCTTCGACAGCACGCGCAAGAACGCTTGCGAATTGGTCACGCTCCCACTAAAGATCGGCCCGATCTCCACCATCGTCAACTGCATGGTAATGAACATTCGATCACCCCACCCTCTGATTGTTGGGAGGACATGGCTCAACAGCATCGAAGTCGTTTCATCCACCCGACACCAATGTCTTCACTTCCCGTACCGCGGGGAAGTGATATCCATATGGGGAGAAGCACGCTTTAACGAGACACGGGCCCGGAATTGGAGCGTATGTGCCATGCGCATCCGGCTAGAGGTGCTCGCATGTTGACAGCCAGGCTCCACCGACGGAGAACTGCTCCATCAAGGAAGGCCCTTGAAGAGGCTCAGGGAGGAAGAATTCGGAAATAGGGGACCCCCACCGGACTTCAGCCGGCCGCCCAAACGAAGCCGACTCGAGGAAACAATACGAATCCAAGAACCGGGTACCGACCCCCCCGGGTGAGCTTTCAAAATCCTGTACATATTTGTTTACAGCTTATTTTCAGAAACCAAAAAAATAAAAAATATTTGTTTACCAGCCTTCGTTTTCAAAACCCTGTACATATTTATTTACAGCCTTTTCTAAAAATCAGAAATCAAAAAAATATTTGTTTACCAAAATCCTGTACTTATTTGTTTACAGGTTTTTCCAAAAAGAAAATCAAAAGAAAAAATATTTGTTTACCAGCGCTTTCGTTTTCATCACCCTATACATATTTGTTCACCTGCCTTCCTAAAAGAAATTAAATTCCAAAAATACATGCTAATCAGCTCTCATTCCCCAACTCTGAACATACTTGTTTCTGGCTTTATTTCCACTCTTTTTCCAAACAAAATGTTTTCTAAAAATCATGTTTTCCACACTCTCCTTCAAAATAAAAGTTTTATAGAACCGTATTCCCATACTTCCAACCCAAAATAAAGCACTTCCCCAAACTTTCTCTACTTGTTTACCGAACAACGAAAATATTTACAAGCCGCATTTCCATTCTTCTTCACAACGAAAATGTTTTCCAATCTACGCTTCTTCAAAACGAAAATGTTTTACAAAGCCGTGTTTCCGTGATTTCTGCCAAAAAAAAAAAATGTTTACAAACTGTCTTCCCATACTTTCCTTCTAAAGAACAAAATCGTTTTTCAAACTTTCTTTTTCCAAAAGTATATCTATTCGCCGACACAGGCCTTTTCAAAACCGTAAGTATGCATCTGTCTTCACACTTTCGAAAACATAAAATATCAAAAAATACCAAAAAGAGAGAAAAGGATAAGATGAGAAAAGACTAAGAGCGGCAGACCATGCCCAGGCCTACCAAATAAGGGTGGCAAGGGCATTTGAAAAGAAGGTAATAAAAAGAAAATTTGAAATCGGGGAATTAGTACTTAAGCAAATCATGCCATCAAGACAGCCTCACCCAAGAGGGAAGTTGCAACCCACATGGGAGGGACCCTATGTGATCAGCCATGCCTATTCCGGGAATGCCTACCGCCTGGTAGATGCCGAAGGAGCCTAGGTTTCAGGTTCGTGGAATGCACTTTATCTAAAGAAATTCCATGCATGAGTAGCTTTCAATACTTGAGAACTATTATCCTTTCTTCATGCAATTTCCAGCGTTTAGTACTTAATGATAAAATTATAAGACTCTCAAAGATAAACTCGTATCTATTTGAACACATCTCCGCCAAATCATGTCGCTTCCTTCACACACGTATGATTTAACTAGATTTACCCGATAGAAGAGAAATTGCCTATCCCGTAGACTGGGACAATTTAAAACCCCAAAGCAAACCTCCCTTATTTTCGCCCCACTCGTATTAACCCTAGGTCAAAATGAGGAGTTACCTAGACCTGACATATGTCCCAAAACTGGCTCTGGCACTATACAAACACTTCTAGAGGGGAAGCATGAAAAGAATCGGTGTGAAAAACAGAAAACCCCCCCTCCTCGAACCAAAAAAAAGTCAGGCAATGAGAGGCCAACAAAAGAAAAATAACACCCAGGTGAACGGGTTAAACTCTCTATTTTAGCAGGCTTTCACGCCTTTACGCACGATATACGCTAGACAATGACTATACCAGTACAAATCCAAACAAAGGACTGTACTTTTCCAACCAAAATAAAGAAGTGATAAAAAAGAGAAAGCCAGAGGGACCTAGAAAGTAGGACTTATGTTAGACTGGGACAATTCTAAAATATTGCCCGAAAGGAAGATATTTCTCTTACCCCATTCTCCCCCCCCCCCCCCCATTTTTTAGCAATGGGATTCACAATTGAACTATGTCTACAGGGAAAGGCGAGATTTCGACCATAGGTAGATCATTTCCAGGTTTAGAACTACACACACTCACATGAGTTCACTTAGAAACTTGCATATCCAAAGGAAGCTTATTTAACTTGACTCCTGGTACACTCATGGATTTTTCAGCATGTTTAGAATAATACAATCAAGCATTTGAGAACCATGAACCTAGAAAAAACCGACACCTAAGGCCTATGCCTTTCAAATACAATCCTGGTTTGGACATAGGTGACCATAAGGGCTCCCCCACTAGGACTTAATGGTATCTTTTACTTAAGAAAGTCGAGAACATTGCCCTCTCACATAAAAGAAAACCATTGAAGAATTAAAATGCCCACTTATGCCACAATACTTATGCATATGTTCGCATTTTCCTTTTCCAAAACACTTAGGCATTCGATTTTCTTGAAATGCTAAAATTGACCCCCCGCATCAATGATAAGATTACCCCCACCTACACTCCTTCTACGCCCTTCCACACATGCTTGAGAAGAAATTGTCCCACTTACACATGCACTTAAGAGTTTTTTTTTCACTTACGCACTTGGAATCCCTCCCTTGCTTACTAAAGCATGGTTTCCCGCACTTTACTTTCTCACATTATCTTTCCATTTACCTTAAGATGGATTGTAGCCCTTGACAATTCAAGCAAGAAGGGCTCGAAAGTCGGTGTAGGGGCGCAATCCGGACAGATTTAACACTTGGTCCATGGAAAGGATGTTTTTATAGGTCTCGAAAGTCGAAAGGGTCACAAAGGCTTTCAGTAGCAGCAAGCAAGAGCAGCAAAATCAGAAGAATTGTCCCAGGCAAGGGGCGGCTAAACCCGACTAGCCGCCCCTCACCAGACGGCTAGACACCACTAGCCGCCCCAACTTTGGTTCTAGGTAAGCATGTCCCAGGAAGGGGGCGGCTAAACCTAACTAGCCGTCCCTCACTGGGTGGTTAAACCTAACTAGCCGTCCCTCACTGCACTAGCCGCCCCCTACCTGCTGCCCAAAAAAAAAACCTGCTGTCAGTCCCATCTTTTCAACTCTTCAACTCCTTTGGTACCTATAGAAAACATTCTCCCCCGAAACCTGTGCACACACATTTCATACATTCATACGCACATAAAAACAGTATAACTACGAATCAAATAACAACCAAAAATGAAAATCATACGCCAAACCATACACCCATCCACCCATACAACCTTATAAAAAAACTATTCCACATACACTACCAAATTGAAACCAATAAACAGCCATGTTTGTTCATAAACCAAACAAAGAAAGGGAAATTGTTCAGGAAAAAGAAAGGTAAACCTACTTAAAACTAAAATCAAAATAAAATAAAGATCCATCGGATGCTCCCATCAAAGTCTTGAGCTGCATACTGCTGAAATAAATCACCCGAGTCAAAAGGAAAAGAAGAAAAGCATGAATTCCTTGCATATATGCCATTCTTCTACCTAAAACCAAGACGCAAAGAAGTTATACCTCGGCATATCGTCACCCGCTGGAGGCTGAGTGGGAGGAACATCATGGCTTGGCTGAGAAGGGAGTGGCGGCTGAGGAGTGGACTGAACCTCTGTAGCATCAGGAGCGGCAGGAGTCTCTCGAACTGAGGACGCAGCCCTAGCGTATATCCCACAAGGACGAGAAGCACGGCTGAAGGTGGCCCCGGTAGCCAAGGAAGCGGAGAGAGAATGGTCAGGCTCAAGCGGAAGAAGGTCGAGGTCCACCTCGGTCATAGAGCCCCCTCCAACCAATTTCCCCCTCATAGTGGCCTCCCAGAGATGGACCTGCTGCATATCTCTGTCTCTCCTCTACAATCTCTGTCGGAGGCGACTCTTTGTCCCTCTAGCCCGATCCTCGACAGCCCTCAACCTCTCCTCCAACTCCCGTGCCCTCGCCTCTAATACCCTAAGCGCCACTTGGTCCCTGTCCCCGGCCGCCTGGAGAGAACGAACCAGGTCTCCCATCAAACCCCCAGGAACACCCGCCGAAGCCTCCTACTCCGACACCCTCATCTGGAGGGAGTCCCTCTCACAGCCTAGGGTGCTGAACCCCTCCTCTCTCAAAGCCATCATGGACCTCAGCCGGTCCGTCTCCTCCTCAGCCTGAGAAGCCCTACCCCTCGCCTGGCCCAGCTCCATCCGTGTGGCCGTCAACTCGCTCCGGCCACATCTAATTCCCTCGTCAGCTTGAGCTCTCGCTCGGAAACCATGGAAGGAGGAGGGGCGGAAGAAGAAGAAGCACCATCGGCTCTCGCTCTTGACAGAGCATCCACCTGAGCCTCGAAGACCCAGACCTGGTCCTGCAAGCGTCTCCGTTGTAGCCTGGCCCGCGCTTGGAGGTGCTCATTGGTGGTCTTGAGCTTCTTCTCCATCTCATTCAACTCAACCTGCAAAAGGAAGCACTATTCATAAGATGTTCAATCAAAGGAGAACAAGAAAGAGAAAAAGGGTTTTTCAACTTACATAAGCGTCCGGGATCTCCTCCTCCATCATCCCGAGGATACCCGCGTACTCCTGATGATACCAAGCCAGGTATTCGTCACTCGAAGTCACCTTAGGACGGCGCTCCACCAAGACGCCTCGGCCCATCCATCCTGTCACATATGTAGCGTAATTCCTCGGGAGGTTCGTGTCCCGAGGAATCCCAGCCACCGGAATCAAGGGGCGCCGCGGCAGAGGATCAGGCACCCACTGATGATACCCAAGCTGGCGGACGACCCAGCTGATCACGTGAAACACGACCTCATTAAAGTAGATCAACTAGACGTCTCGCGCTAAGGCCTCGGGAACCTCCTCCGAGTAAGGCCTCCACGTCATCTAAAAGCATCAAAAGATAGGAAGAGCGCTTAGTCAAAAGAAAACCAAATACAAGCCAAAGAAAATCAAAGAAAACTTATACCTCTTCCTCCGACAAGACGCGGAAGGCCTCTCGGAATTGGGCGAGGCGGTGCAAGCGTGAGGATCCCCGGGGTTCCCATCTCATAGCCCAAGGGAGGGCATGATCAAACGGTGCCAGAGTCGAGCGATCGATGGCGAAGTGCTCATATCCGAAGATCTAGCAAAGCAAGAGGAAAATTATAATGATCAAAGTGAGCTAAACCAAGAAAAAGACATTTACCACTTACACATACCTGAAGAAATGGTGCGAAGCCGCCAAGATTCTTTCCCCCGGCCCTCTTAACTTTCTTCGAGAGCTCCGCGAAGAGATGGGCCAGCATCGCCGCTCCCCAAGCATAGCGTCCCATGCCCTCCAGGTCCCTCATCAGCAAAAGGGAGTGAGAGGAAACCTTGTCAGAAGCCGTCAAGAAGAGGACCCGGCCGAAGAAGTAAAGAAAGAACGCCCTCAACTCCCTCCGTGCCCTCTGTGGGCACGCGGCCTCCTCTCTCGCCTCGATCATCGCCCGCCTCCTCTCGAAGCTAGCTGCAGCTTCGCCCTTCTGATGCTCTGTGAAAGAACCAAGGCCATACTACCCTTAAAGCCTCCCTAAAGGAATCCGGTTCAGCGTCCGCTCCCGCTCCATGAAATGCCACTCTCCAATCAACTCTCGAAACAACCCCCTATAATCCGCACGGGTGGCCGCAATCACCGCTTCCCCCAAGACCGGAAGATCGGTGATCCGATAGACGTCCTCAAGGGTCGGCATACGGCGCCAGTAGGGTGGATGAACATGCAACTCTCCGGGTCCCATCTCTCCGCCAATGCCTCCACATATGGGAGATGGACGTGGAACGGCTCAATAAAAAAGAAGGAACAGAAGCCCACTCCATCCACTAAGCTCCTCCCCTCCTGCCCCAAGGCATCATACCACCTCTTCGTCCCGTGCCATAAAGCAACCGATTCGGCCGCTGCAAATAAACGAAGAAGAGATGGGTTAGTTAAAAAGAGCAACCGAGAGGTAAGAAACCTAAAAAATCATTTAGAGATCATGCTGAGCAAAGTATAATTCTCATATCAAATACAAAAGCATTCACGTAAAGGTTCACCTCCCATTATTTACAAAACACTCTTCATATGATCACACATGCTAAAAGCATTAAAATCCCACCGTGGTCACCACGCTCTTTCTTTTATCACAGTCTATTATGCTTGTACTTTCCCTAAACACACCTAAGCATATAGAAAGTACTTGGGCCCATGAAATGCATGCATACAATCCCTCATGCTCTACCACGATCAAACACATACGAAGATGTCGGTATCGTCGGGAAGGTCTCCCGGCAGTGCGCGGGTGCGCGTGCGTGTGTGGGGGTTCTTCGGGGATTCGGATCGGAGACGCGCCCTGGCGGGCTCGGTCGGATCGTCTTCTCGGAAGGGTGAGGGGTGTCGTTCCTGGTTGAGGCGCCCGATAGCGGCTCAAGAGGATTCCAGGGTTTGTGTGATCGCCACCTACTTTTTCTAAAAGCAGGAAAAGGGTCAGGTTGGATTTGATCGCCTACATGGGGAGTTTGTGGGGTCTCCGCTCTGAGACACGGATATACCGTACACAGAGGTGAAAAACAGGTAATCCTATTCTACTTCCGGGGCTTGACTAAAGGAGTCTTAGGACATAGGGGTGAGAATGGGGTGTGTATAGGGGGCGGCTAGTGGGATCAAGCCGTCTGGTCAGGGGCGGCTGATAGGGTTTAGCCGTCTGGGGCCTGGTCTGGTTTGGGCAGAACTTCGGTAGGAAATGGGTTTGGTTTTGGACAGGGGCTAAGCTAGGTTTAGCCCGGGTTTCTGGAGGGTGGAATGAGAGGGTATTTTATGTAGGGAAATGGGTATTTCTCTCACAAAGGGGCTCTCTCTCTCTCTCTCTCTCTCTTGGGATTTCTAGTGGGGAAAGGGAATGTGAATTGTGGGTTGTGGATTGTTGATGTCAAATTGGTTGGTTATCTCTTTGAAGGCTTGGGACCTCCTCTATTTATAGTAAAAGAGAGGCAGGGGAATATCCAGGGGGTAATAGAGTGGGTTGGCTTTGATTAGACCCCTCATTAATTCTCTGGTTCTTCTGTCAGGACCAGGTGAAGGGCGGCTAGTCCTAACTAGCCGCCTAGGATGGGGCGGCTACTTCCTGGTAGCCGCCCTTATCATAACCTGCCAAACGTCCCATCTCTGACAGGCGGTTGCTTGGGTCGGTTACTTGGGTTGATCCGGCCAAGATAGGGCGGCTAAAGAACATCACCCGCCGCAATTATCAGCATTTAATACTGATTTATGTCCCATCCAGGGGACTAGTCCAAAGTCGGCCAAGGGGGCGGCTAGTGCTAACTAGCCGCCTGGTATGGGGCGGCTAGTTAGGTCTAGCCGCCACTAGCCAGGGACTTAGGGTTTTTGGGTTTCTGATTTTCTGGTTTTAGGTTTAGGGCTTGGGTTAGGGTTTTTGGGGTTTAGCTTAGGGCTAGGGTTTTAGGTTTAGGGTTTTCGATTCGGGCTAGGTTTAGGGTTTCCGGTTAGGGCTAGGGTTAGGGTTTTCGGTTTTCCAACCTTTGGTTCTCTATTAGATGTCCAAATGTGGGATATTTCCGTGTGTTACTTGAAGTATTTTCTGTCTCTCTGGATGGTCAAAATTGGGGTATGTACAGAAGACAGGCCTTAAAAATTATATGCACGTAAAAAGTATCACATGGAAGCATACTAGCCATGCCATTCACTTTTTTCTAAAAATAGAGCAAACATGGATATATATACAAAAAAAATATATATAGCCCCCCTTCCTAGAAACTAACCCATATTTGCATGCTACCCCACCGTGACTATCTTATACACCAAGCATGCTTATTAAAAATACACATACAACCTGTTCATACCACCAAAACACATGCATATACACCAAAATAAAAGGCTAAGACTAAACGGTTAGGAACATACCACGGCCCGTGTGGACCTAGGAGCGTCCACCTCGGCCTCGTCGGGATCGTCCATCCCATCATCATCCCCCTCCTCCTCATCCTCCTCGAACACGGCCTCCTCGGCCTCAGCCTCAACGCCAACACCGGCCTCTGCAGCCCCGGTGCCCATACCCTCGGCCTCCCCAGCCTCATCCCTAACCTCTCCAGTCCCCTCCACTCTCCCCACGCCGGAGATAAACTCCGCAAAAGCCCCCATAGCCCTACTTTCTTCCTCCTCAGCCCTGGCCTCTGTGGCCTCCCTATCCAACATCCCAACGAGGGCATCCAATGACGCCCTCACATCTTCACTGACTCCCTCGGCTCCTACTCCCTCGGTTGTACCCTCAACCGATCCCCCGACCCCCAAAACCACCTCCTCGACCACCAACGGTGGATCCTCACACCTCCTCTTACGTGTATACCCTATCATACTACTCCCGACCTCCGGGGCAGCCCCCAAAGGCAAATCCCCAACCTCACCCGCGCCGATGCCCACTGGCGGCACCTCCGCCACACCCATAACCTCTCCCACGGCCTCTACCTCCGACCTATCGCTATCCGACGATGAAGAGCTCGGGCTACGCTCTCCACGAGCCACCCGTGGTCGTTTCCCCCTCGAAGCGATCGCCTTCGACCTCGTCATCTTCCTCGGATTGAAAAGAAAAAGGAGAACCCAAAACTAGGGTTTCAAAATCAAGAGAGAAGGACGGATCTAGGTCGAAATGGAGGAAGAAAGTGCAAAGGAATCAAGGTTTCACTGTTTAAAATGAAGAAGAAGGAGTAATGGAGGGAGAGAAACTGTTTTGAAACGTATGGAGAGCGAGAGGGTCTATTCGGTTATAAGGGACCCAGTTATGGGGTGGCTACCCGCGAGTAGCCGCCCCCTCTCGGGTGGCTAGTTTCAACTAGCCGCCCCTCCCAGTTTCTACTTTCACTTGAAACCCCTTTCCAATCTCTTTTCAGCCCTAAATTCCAAGGTTTTCCATACCAAACAGCCATGTATTGGCTTATTTCCAGACACTACTTGATCAAACACGACTTTCCCGAAGTTTTGCCGCACTTTCAGTACCGTTCAAAATTTGAATTTCTTCAGTTCTGGTTCTTTTCCAGAGTTCTTATCCTTCGGATGATCCAATTCACCAAATCAAATTTTACTTGCTTTCTGTCGGCGATATCCCCTCCTTGCTGAGTTTTCCCAAGCACGAGAACGGTAGGCACGAAGAAACTGACGCTGGGCTGCTCCGCGCACGATAGCTAAGAACCCTGACCGCAGGTTGGATCACTCACCATTTACTTTTTCCCGCCCTCCACCTGGATCATCCTTTCGGTTAAAAATTCTAAGTCAAGACCTAGCCTCTGACGGTCTAAATTAACTCCCCGAATAGTACTGTTCGTATTGGCATAACTTCTTGTAGGTTGGGCCGGCCAAAATAGGGGTCTCTTTCCTTATCATCGATTGAAGTCTTTCCTGCTTCGCACAAAGACTCCGTTCGACGAGGGACAATTGTAGATACCCCAATTTTGACCGTCCAGAGAGACAGAAAATACTTCAAGTAACACCCGGAAGTATCCCACATTTGGACATCTAAATAGAGAACCAAAGTTCAGGAAACCCTAAACCCTAACCCTAGCCCTGACCTAAACCAGAAACCCTAACCCTAGCCCTGACCTAAACCAGAAACCTTAGCCCTGACCTAAACCAGAAACCCGAACCCTAGCCCTGACCTAAACCTAAAACCCTGGCCCTAACCTAAACCGGAAACCTTAACCCTAACCCTAGCCCTGACCTAAATCGGAAACCCTAGCCCTGACCTAAACCGGAAACCCTAACCCTAGCCCTAAACCCCAACCCTAGCCCTGACCTAAACCTAAACCCCAAACCCTACCCCAAACCAGACCCTGGCCCCAAACCAGAACCCCACCTAAGAAAAACCCTAAAACCCAAAAACCCTGAGTCCCTGGCAAGGGGCGGCTAGATCTAACTAGCCGCCCCATACCAGGCGGCTAGTTAGCACTAGCCGCCCCCCTGGCCGACTTTGGACCAGTCTCCTTGATGGGACATAAAGCAGTATTAAATGCTGATCATTGCGGCGGGTCATGACCTTTAGCCGCCCAATCTTGGCCGGATCAACCCAAGTAACCGACCCAAGCCACCGCCTGTCAGAGATGGGACGTTTGGCAGGTTATGATAAGGGCGGCTACCAGGAAGTAGCCGCTCCATCCTGGGCAGCTAGTTAACACTAGCCGCCCTTCACCTGGTCTTGATAGAAGGACCAGAGAATTAATGAGGCGTCTAATCGAAGCCAACCCACTCCATTACCCCCTGGATATTCCCCTGTCTCTCTTTTACTATAAATAGAGGGGGTCCCAAGCCCAAATACACCATCAACAATCAACAAATATCAACCAATTCACATCAACAATCCACAACCCACAATTCACATTCCCTTTCCCCACTAGAAATCCCAAGAGAGAGAGAGAGAGAGCCCCTTTTGTGAGAGAAATACCCATTTCCCTACATAAAATACCCACTCATTCCACCCTCCAGAAACCTGGGCTAAACCTAGCTTATCCCCTATCCAAAACCAAACCCATTTCCTACCGAAGTTCTGCCCAAACCAAACCAGGCCCCGGACGGCTAAACCCTATTAGCCGCCCCTGACTAGACGGCTTGATCCCACTGGCCGCCACCTATACACACCCCATTCGCACCCCTATGTCCCAAGACTCATTTAGTCAAGCCCCGGAAGCAGAATAGGATTATCTATTTTTCACCACTGTGTACGGTATATCCGTGTCTCAGAGCGGAGACCCCACAAACTCCACACGTAGGCGATCAAATCCAACCGGACCCTTTTCCTGCTTTTAGAGAAAGCAGGTGGCGATCACACAAACCCCTGAATCCTCTTGAGACGCTATCGGGTGCCTCAACCAGGAACGACACCCCTCACCCTTCCGAGAAGCTGATCCGACCGAGCCCGCCAGGGCACGCATCCGATCCGAATCCCCGAAGAACCCCCACACACGCACGCGCACACTGCACACCGTCGAGATCCTTTCCGACAGCACCGACACATCATCGGAGGCCTCCCGACGATACCGACAAATCTGGCGATCACGCTGGGACCTTCCTCATGAAAAACAACAAAAGGTAATCCTCTTCTGCCCGCTTTTACAAGCTTGACTAGAATGCTATCAACCCTCTAGGAAAGTTAGAGTTTCCCACCCCTCGAATCAGTTCCTCCTCTAATTCACATCACAGCATCATTTACTGCTTTGTAAGCCGCACACCGCTGCGCAATCCTTTACTGCTTTGTAAGCCGCACACCGCTGCGCAATCCTTTACCGCTTTATATACTGCTTTATATCTGCATTCATACCCTTGAACCATTTCACACGTCATGGAATCCCGCGTAGAGGAGGAGATACTAGAGGAAAGAATCCACCAAGATGGCCAGTCTAGGATACCAATCCGTAGAGGACATGTTTCATGACCTCGCCGACTACCGCCAAGTTAAAACCCTAAGATAGGAGGCCCCTGTCGAAACCCCTAAGGCCGTTCCGAAAACCCCGTTCACACCCAGTCACTCGGTCAACCAGTGCGTCTTTTCGTTCACCCCCCTTTCCCCCGCGAATCCAATATTCCCAACCGTTTCCACCCCAGTCCCTTACCAGGCCACCCCAAACCCGGGACCGCTAGGCAGCCCTCGTAGGGGAGAAACACTGGACGAAACCATCCGGAGAATCCTCTCCGAGACTGGTCCCTCAGCCCCCAAACACATGTCTCTACATAACCTGAGACAAATCCCATCAGTCCACCTACCGGAGGGATTCAAAATCCCCAAATTCCACCGGTATAATGGTCGTGGAGACCCAGACATCCATCTAACTGCCTTTTATCTAGACGCATGCCCGTTTTTAGATAATCAACCTCTGCTAGTCTTCCTCTTCCAGAAATCATTGGAAGGAGAAGCACTACAATGGTTCTCCACCCTCCCTGTAGATCACTTGTCGAATTTCTCGGCTGTAAGCGAGAAATTCTTGGGCCGCTATGGTTACCAGAGGATCAGAATCCCCTCTATTCCAGATTTAACCGTAGAGAGAATGAGGCCTAGGGAGGAATTTGAGCAATGCGTATCTCGGTGGCGCACACTTGTCCACCGAACCGGCCTGCAACTCACAGAATGTCAAGAAATTGACATGATGTTACAGAGCCTGAGTCCAGAACTTTGTACGAGCCTTTCGTACGAAGACTGTACTATGTATCAGCTTTTAATTGACCGCCACAACAGGATTTCCCGTTGTGCAGCCCTAGTAGTCCAAACCCAGTCCCCACCTATCAGCCATAGGGTTGGACAACCACCTCGTAAGGCACAAACCCCCACGGTAGAGGGGATTATTACACAAGTATCGGCACTCTACCCGAATGGAGCACAAGTTCCTGATCGAGGAACGGGTCTGAGACAGTACACGTCCGGTTCATCCGGGTATGCGCCGCCTCGGTCAATCAACCAAAACTGCACTACTTCATCAGTACCCGTCCCCGTGCCGACACAACAAAACCCGGTAATCCAAAGTTCCCTAGTCCAATGCCCTGTAATTTCAAGACAAAGCCAGCCTAGGACCCCTTTTTATTCCAGCTTCTTAAGAAATCAGAACCTAAATCCTAGGCAGCCCTCCCAAAGTACTTATAATGATGTCTCCCCTCCGACATCCTATGATCAGAGACGAATGAGAAAGAGGGTCTCTTACCCTCCCCTCCCAGAAACACTAATTAGGATTTTTAGGGTACTAATGGACACGAATAGTATCTCCCTCCTAGCCGCTAAACCTCCACTCCCCGGAGCCAGCAGACTGCGTTACTGTCAATACCACCAACAACATGGTCATACCGTAGAACAATGCATTGTTTTTCAAGATTTTATTTACGATTTAAATGATGACAGGCGCCTTGATTGGGCCATGATCAAAAGCCACTTAAACCAGGGCAATTCTCGAGCCTCCAAGCCACTTGGCATTTTTACTGACCCATTGCCAGGTCACAACCAAGAGTCCACATCTGGAGCCCACATGGTAAACATGGTCAGCAGAGTGAGACAACCGTCACCACAACCAAACAGTTCAGAAGACGTCACTGACGACAGTTTGTCCGAAGAATCCGAGGAGGAAGAGCAGAACGAGCCCTTCCAGCTGAACCTTGACAATCATGACCTTGCCATACTCTATGGCGAAGAAGAAGATGCAGTTCTCGCCCTTCCCGCAGTCATCAACATCTAGTCCGACGAAAGCGGACTAGAAAACCCGGGAGAAGACGAAGAAGAAGAGCGATTTGAGGAGATCCTCGAAGGAGCTAGCGAAGGACCCGAGGGAGGGGAATGTACGTCGGATGATCTGCATCCGAACGACAACGGGTCCTCCAAGAATACCAACACTGTCGACGGCCCCCGCCACCCAATGACCATTTCATTCACTGACCAAGACCTCCCGGATCCCAGACTGCGAGTCTAACCCCTACACATCCGCGGACGACTTCAAATGTTATGGCTAAACAACATCTTCGCGGATCCAGGGTCAGGAATGAACATAATGACGTGCTCCACCTAGCAAAAGATACCCGGACTAGGCCGTCCACCCGTCAAACCGGCCCACCATACTATTCAAGCTTTCAACCATACCGGGAAGACTCTCCGCGGCCCCGGAACATTCGAGCTGTCCGTCGGCCCTCATATCTGTGAAGTAGCCTGCTTCGTGACCGACATCGACACAAGGTACCCTTTGATGTTAGGGCGACCATGGTTAGACAGCATCCAAGCTATCTGTTCCCCTCGGCACCAATGCCTTCGGCTGCCCTTCTTGAGTCATATCCTGACAATCTGGGGAGAGGCGCGCCTCCAGTACGAGAATGAGAACAACTGGGCGATACATAATATGTTCACACAAGCCCTACGACCGGGGAACGAGGATGAAAGTGGTAGTCCACTTGGGTCCCCTTACGACGACAACTATCCTTCAGAAGAAGCAACCAGTACCCTGCATCCACCAAGCGATCTTACGGAGCCCAACTCGATCACCTTCCTCCCCCATGAAGTAGCAAAAGCTGGAGCACGCTCCGCACCCCTCGCAATCACTGCCATACTCGGAGGGAGGGAATTCTGGCACATTCTCATCGATACGGGAGCAGAAACTAACGTTCTTACATATTCCTCCTACCAGAAGCTAGAAGGCAGGGTTCCCAGATTGGAGCCCTCGGACGAATACATTTATGCCTTCGACAGCACGCGCAAGAACGCTTGCGGACTGGTCACGCTCCCACTAAAGATCGGCCCGGTCTCCACCATCGTCAACTGCATGGTAATGAACATTCAATCACCCCACCCTCTGATTGTTGGGAGGACATGGCTGAACAGCATCGAAGCTGTCTCATCCACCCGACACCAATGTCTTTGCTTCCCGTACCGTGGGAAAGTAGTATCCATATGGGGAGAAGCACGCTTTAACGAGACACGGGCCCGGAATTGGAGCGTCTGTGCCTTGCGCATCCGGCTAGAGGTGCTCGCATGTTGGCAGCCAGGCTCCACCGATGAAGAACTGCTCCATCAAGGAAGGCCCTTGAAGAGACTCAGGGAAGAAGAGTTCGGGAATAGGGGACCCCCACCAGACATCAGCCGGCCGCCCAAGCGAAGCCGACTCGAGGAAACAACGTGAATCCAATAACCAGGTACTGATCCCCCCGCGTAAGCTTTCATATCCTGTACATATTTGTTTACAGCTTTTTCTAAAAATCTATAAACGAAAAAAATTTGTTTACCAAACTTTCGCTGTCGTCATCCTGTACATATTTGTTTACAACCTTTTCTAAAAATCAAAATAAAAAAATATTTGTTTATCAGCTTTCGCTTTCGTCATCCTGTACATATTTGTTTACCGCTTTTTTTTAACAAAAATAAAAAAAGATCAAAATATTTGTTTACCAGCTTTCGTCTTTCGTCACCCTATACATATTTGTTTACCTGCCTTCCAAAAAAAAAAAAAAAACCAAAATCCAACAAAATACATACTAATCAGCTCTCATTCCCCAACTCTGAACATACCTGTTTCCAGCTTTATTTCCACTCTTTTTTTCAAACAAAATGTTTTCTAAAAAGACATGTTTTCCACGCTCTCCTTCAAAACTAAATGTTTTACAGAACCGTATTTCCATACTTCCAAACCAAAATAAAACACTTTCCCAAACTTTCTTTACTTATTTACCAAAACAATGAAAATATTTACAAGCCACATTTCCAACGAATCTGCGCTTCCACACCTTTCTTAAAAGCAAAATGTTTTACAAAGCCGTACTTCCATGATTTCCGCCGAAAACATTTTACAAACTGCCTTTCCATACTTCCCTTCTAAAAACAAAACCGTTTTCCAAACTTTATCCCCATTCTCTTTCCAAAAACATATCTATTCGCCAACACAGGCCCCTTTTCAAAACCATAAGTATGCATCTGTCTTCACACTTTCGAAAACATAAAATAAAATATAAAATAAAAAAAAATACCAAAAAGAGCGAACTACTAGACGAGAAAAGATTAAGAGCGGCAGACCATGCCCAGGCCTACCAAAGAAGGGTGGCAAGGGCATTTGAAAAGAAGGTAATAAAAAGAAAATTTGAAATCGGGGAATCAATACTTAAGCAAATCATGCCAGCAAGACAGTCTCACCCGAGAGGGAAGTTGCAACCCACATGGGAGGGACCCTATGTGATCACCCATGCCTATTCCGGGAAGGCCTACCGCCTGGTAGATGCCGAAGGAGTCGAGGTTGTAGATACCCCAATTTTGACCGTCCAGAAAGACAGAAATACTTCAAGTAACACCCGGAAATATCCCACTTTTGGACATCCAGTAGAGAACCAAAATTCAGGAAACTGGAAACCCTAACCCTGAGACCCAAAAACCCTGTGTCCCTGGCAAGGGGCGGCTTGATCTAACTAGCCGCCCAACCAGGCGGCTAGTTTGAACTAGCCGCCCCCCTAACCGCCCCCTGGCCGACTTTGGACCAGTCCCCTGGATGGGACATAAAGCAGCAATAAATGCTGATCATTGCGGCGGGTCATGACCTTTAGCCGCCCTCTCTTGGCCGGATCAATCCAAGTAACCGACCCAAGCCACCGCTTGTCAGAGATGGGACGTTTGGCAGGTCATGATGGGGGTGGCTACCAGAGAGTAGCCGCCCCATCCTGGGCGGCTAGTTAGCACTAGCCGCCCTTCACCTGGTCTCTGACAGAAGAACCAGAGAATTATTGAGGGGTCTAATCGAAGCCAACCCACTCCATTACCCCTGGGATATTTCTCTGCCCCTCTTTTACTATAAATAGAGGGGTCCCAAGCCCAAATACAACATGACCAATTCATCTTCAATCACCAAAAAAATCCCAACATCCTTCAAACCACAAAATCCACATTAGAAATCCCTAGAGAGAGAGAGAGAGAGCCTCTTGTGTGAGAGAAAACATCCATTCCCTACACAAAAACACCCTCTCATTCCACCCTCCAGAAACCCGGGCTAAACCTAGCTTAGCCTCTGCCCAAAACCAAACCCATTTCCTACCAAAGCTCTGCCCAAACCAACCCAGGCCCTGGACGGCTAAACCCTAGTAGCCGCCCCATACCCGACGGCTCAAACCCTCTAGCCGCCCCCCATATCCACACTCCTTTGTTCCAAGCCCGAAAGCAGAATAGGATTACCTGTTTTTCACCTCTGTGTACGGTATATCCGTGTCTCGGAGCGGAGACCCCTCAAACTCCCCACGTAGGCGATCAAATCCAACACCAACTTTTCCTGCTTTTTTTGAGAAAGCAGGTGGCGATCACACAAACCCCGTCATTTCTGAGAAGCAGTCGGGCGGCTCAGGAACGACTCTCCGGGCGGTGACCTGATCAGTCGCGAGACCGACCAGGACCAAGTTCGCAGAACCCCCCAGTTTTTACATGCCGACAGAGGTTCCAGTTTCGTGGAAGGCACTTTATCTAAAGAAATTCCATGCAAGAAGAGAAATCGCATACCCCGTAGACTGGGACAATTTAAAACCCCCAAAGCAAAACATCCCTTATTTCCGCCCTACTCGTATTAACCCTAGGTCAAAATGAGGAGTTACCTAGACCTGGCATATGTCCCAAAACTGGCTCTGGCACTATACAAACACTTCTAGAGGGGAAGCATGAAAAGAATCGGGGTGAAAAACAGAAGAGCCCCCCCACTCAAATAAAAAAAAAATCAGGCAATGAGAGGCCAACAAAAGAATAATAACACCCAAGTGAACGGGTTAAACTCTCTATTTTAGCTGGTTTTCAAGCCTTTACGCACGGTATACGCTAGACAACGGCTATACCAGTACAGGTCCAAACAACGAACTGTATTTTCCATCCAAAATAAAGAAGTGGTAAAAAAAAGAAAGCCAGAGGGACCTAGAAAGTAAGACATGTGCTAGACTGGGACAATTCTAAAATATTGCCCAAAAGGAAGATATTACTCTTACCCCATTCTCCCCCTCCTTTTTATTTTCACAATGGGATTCAAAATTGAACCATGTCTACCGGGAAAGGCGAAATTTCGACCAAAGGTAGATCATTTCTAGATTTACAACTACACACACTCACATGAGTTCACTTAGAAACTTACCTATCCAAGGGAAGCTTATTTGAGTTGACTCCTGGTACACTCATGGATTTTTCAGCATGTTTAGAATAATACGATCAAGCATTTGAGAATCATGAACCTAGAAAAATCGACACCTAAGGCTCATACCTTTCAAATACAATCCTGGTTTGGACATAGATGACCACAAGGGCTCCTCCACAGGGACTTGATGGTATCTTTTACTTCAGAAAATTGAGAACATTGCCCTCTCACGTAAGAGACCATTGAAGAATTAAAATGCCCCCTCATGCCAATTATACTCACGCATAAGTTCGCATTTTCCTTTTCCAAAGCACCTTGGCATCCGATTTTCTTGAAATATTAAAATTGACCCCCCGTACCTGATATGAAGATTGTCCCCACTCATTTCATACCCTTCCGCACATGCTTGAGAAGAAATTATCCCACTTTCACACGTGCTTAAAATTTTTCTTCACCCACGCACTTGGAATCCCTTCCTTGCTATTAAAGCATGGTCTCCCGCACTTTACTTTCTCGCATTATCTTTCCATTTCACCTTAAGATGGATTGTAGCCCTTGACAATTCAAGCAAGAAAGAGCTCGAAAGTCAGTGCAGGGGCGCAATCCGGACAGATTTAACACTTGGTCTATGGAAGGGATGTTTTTATAGGTCTCGAAGGTTGAAACGGTCACAAAGGCTTTCGGCAGCAGCAGCAGACAGGAGCAGCAGAACCAGACTGCCCCAGGTAGGGGGCGGCTAGACCCGACTAGCCGCCTCCCATTGGACGGCTAGTTTACACTAGCCGCCCCTGCCCTTTATTTCAGGTAAGCATGTCCCAGGCAGGGGGCGGCTAAACACAACTAGCCGCCCCTCAATGGGCGGCTAGTGTACGCCCCTTGCCTGCACCCATTTCAGCTATGTTAGTCCATATCCAATCAAATCTTCAACACTTCTTTACCTATTAAGATCAGTTCTTTCCAAAACCTACATGTACACATTTCATACACACATTTATACACAAAACATGTATAGATACCATGTTAAAACAATTATATATCAAAACCCTACATCCATCCATGAATCAAACCTATAAAAGCTAAGATTCACCTACACGCACATACGTATCCATGAAAATCCATGCTAAACTACTCTAAACCATGCATACAAAATGAGAAATTAAATTGTCCCGCTAAAACCATAAACATAGATTGTTCTTCTAAACCTAAGAGAGTACATAAAAGAGATTTTTTTTCCTTCAAAACGCTCCAAGCTCCGCTGTCTTGAGCTATACTTCACCAAAATAAACACCTGAGTCAAAAAGAAAAGAAGAAAAACATGAATTTCTCGCATATATACCATTCTTCTACCTAAAACCAAGACACAAAGAAGCTATACCTCGGCGTATCGTCATCCGCTGGAGGCTGAGTGGGAGGAACATCCTGGCTTGGCTGAGAAGGGAGCGGTGGTTGATGAGAAGACTGAACCTCTGGAGCATCAGGAGCGGCAGGAGTCTCTCGAACCGAAGACGTGGCCCTCGCATATATCCCATGACTCTGAGACGCCGAAGGACGAGAAGCACGGCTGAAGGTGGCCCCAGTGGCCAATGAAGCCGAGAGAGAATGGTCAGGCTCAAGCGGAAGAAGGTCAAGGTCCGCTTCGGTCATGGAGCCCCCTCCAACCAATTTCCCCCTCATAGTCGCCTCCCAGAGATGGACCTGCTGCATATCTCTGTCTCTCCTCTCCAATCTCTGTCGGAGGTGACTATCTGTCCCTCTAGACCAATCCTCGACAGCCCTCAACCTCTCCTCCAACTCTCGTGCCCTCTCCTCTGACGCCCTGAGCGCCTCCCGATCCCTGTCCCCAGCCGCCTGGAGAGAATGAACCAAGTCCCCCATCAAACCTCCAGGGACGCCCGCTGAAGCCTCCAACTCTGACACCCTCATCTGGAGGGAGTCTCTCTCACGGCCTAGGGTAATGAAACCCTCCTCTCTCGAAGCCATCATGGACCTCAGCCGGTCCGTTTCCTCCTCAGCTCAAGAAACCCTACCCCTCGCCTGGCCCAGCTCCATCCGTGTGGCCGTCTGTTCACTTCGGGCCGCATATAACTCCCTCGTCAGCTCGAGCTCTCGCTCGAAAACCATGGAAGGCGGAGGGGCGGAAGAAGAAGAAGCACCATCAGCCCTCACTCTCGACAGAGCATCCGCCTGAGCCTCAAGGACCCGGACTTGGTCCTGCAAGCGTCTCCGTTGCATCCGCAACGCCTCTATCTGCCTGGCCCGCGCTTGGAGGTGCTCATTGGCGGTCTTGAGCCTCTTCTCCATCTCATTCAACTCAACCTACAGAACAAATACCATTCAAAAAATATTCAAGCAAGGGAGAACGAGGAAAGGAAAAAGGATTTTCAACTTACATAAGAGTCCGGGATCTCCTCCTCCATCGTCCCGAGGATACCCGCATACTCCTGACGATACCAAGCTAGGTATTCGTTACTCGAAGTCACCTCAGGACGACGCTCCACCAAGACGCCTCGGCCCATCCATCCCGCCACATACGTAGCGTAATAACTCGGGAGGTTCGTGTCCCGAGGAATCCCAGCCACCGGAATTGAGGGGCGCCGCGGCAGAGGATCGGGCACCCACTGATGATACCCAAGCTGGCGGACAACCCGACTGATCGCATGGAACACGACCTCGTTGAAATAGATCAACCAGACGTCTCGCGCCAGAGCCTCGGGAACCTCTCCCGAGTAAGGCCTCCACGTCATCTAAGAAGCATCAAAAGATAGGAAGAGCGCTTAGTCAAAAGAAAACCAAATACAAACCAAAGAAATTCGGAGAAAACTTATACCTCTTCCTCCGACAAGACGCGGAAGGCCTCTCGGAAGTGGGCGAGGCGGTGCAAGCGAGAAGATCCCTGGGGTTCCCATCTCATAGCCAAAGGAAGGGCATGATCAAACGGAGCCAAAGACGGGCGATCGATGGCGAAATGCTCGTACCCGAAGATCTAGCAAAACAAGAGGGAAATTATCATGATCAAAGTGAGCTAAACTAAGAAAAAGATATTTACCACTTACACATACCTGAAGAAATGGCGCGAAGCCACCAAGATTCTTTCCCCCGGCCCTCTTGACCTTTTTCGAGAGCACCGCGAATAGATGGGTAAGCATCGCCACTCCCCAAGCATAGCGCACCATGCCCTCCAAGTCCCTCATCAGCAGGAGAGAATGAGAAGAAACCTTGTCGGAGGCCGTCGAGAAGAGGACCCGGCCGAAGAAGTAAAGAAAGAACGCCCTCAACTCCCTCCGTGCCCTCTGTGGACACACGGCCGCCTCTCTCGCCTCGATCATCGCCCGCCTCCTCTCGAAGCTAGTTGCAGCTTCGCCCTTCTGGCGCTCTGTAAAGGAACTGAGGCCGTACTGCCCCGAAAGCCTCCCCAAAGGGATCTGGTTTAGCGTCCGCTCCCGCTCCACGAACTCCCATTCCCCGATCAACTCTCGGAAAAGCCCCCTGTAGTCCGCAAGGGTGGCCGCAATCACTGCCTCCCCCAAGACCGGAAGGCCGGTGATCCGATGGACGTCCTCGAGCGTCGGCATAACAGCGCCGGTAGGGAGAATGAACGTGCAACTCTCGGGGTCTCATCTCTCCGCCAATGCCTCCACATATGGGCGATGGACGTGGAACGGCTCAATCAGAAAGAAGGAACGGAATCCCGCTCCGTCCACTAAACTCCTCTCCTCCTGCCCCAATGCATCATACCACCGCTTCGTCCCATGCCAAAGGGCCCGGATGCGATTCGGCCGCTACAAAACAAACGAAAATGGGTTAGTCCAAAGCGATCGAGAGGTAAGGATCCAAGTCTAAACGAATTCATTTTCTAGAAACCATGCTTAGCACAATAAAACTCCTACACATTAAAATCTAAAAAAGGGCATGAAATATGAGACTTCATACGAATATTTACCCTCCTTTATTTGCAAAACATACCTATAAGATCACATGCTTTACCCTCTTATCCCACCGCGGTCATTACTCGTATGCTTCATTTTACCGCCTATCATGCTTATATACCTTCCCTAAAAACACACCAAAACATATAGGAAGCACTTGAACCCACGAAATGCATGCATACACTCCCTCATACTCTACCACGATCAAACACGTACGGAGTCACATACATGTAGAAAAGTATCGCATGCAAGCATACTAGCTATATCATTTCTCTCTCCTTTATATGCATATAACAAACATGGATATATATATAGAAATTGCCCCCCTCCCTATGAAAACAAACCCATATTAGCATACCTACACGTCCCACCGTGATTAACTTATACACAAGCATGCTTATTTTAAAACACACATATACGAGTATAATACACATGTACAACCTGTTCATACCAACCAAAACACATGCATATACACCAAAATAAAAAGGCTAAGACTAAAAGGTTAGGAACATACCACGGCCCATGTGGACCCAGGAGCGTCCACCTCGGCCTAGTCGGGATCGTCCATCCGGTCGTCATCCCCCTCCTCCTCATCCTCCTCAAACACGGCCTCCTCGGCCTCAGCCTCAGCACCCTCACCGGTCTCTGCAGCCCCGGTGCCCACTCCCTCGGCCCCAGCCTCACCCCTAACTTCTCCTGTCCCCTCCACTCTCCCCGCGCCGGAGATAAACTCCGCAAAAGCCCTCATAGCCCTACTTTCCTCCTCCTCAGCCCTGGCCTCTGTGGCCTCCCTGTCCAACATTCCAACAAGGGCATCCAACGACGCCCTCACATCCTCACTAACCCTCTCAGCCCCTGCCCCCTCAATTGCACCCTCAACCGATCCCTCGACCCCCAAAACCACCTCCTCGACCACCGCCGGTCGATCCCCACTCCTCTTGCGTGTATACCCTATCAAGCTACTCCCAACCTCCGGGGCAATCCCCAAGGGCAAGTCTCCAACCTCACCCGCGCCGTTTTCCACCGGCGACACCTCCGTCGTACCCATAGCCTCCCCCACGGCCTCGACCTCCGGCCTATCGCTCTCCGATGATGAAGAGATCGGGCTACGCTCTCCACGAGCCACCCGTGGTCGTTTTCCACTCGAAACGATCACCTTTGACCTCGTCATCCTCCTCGATTTGAAAAGAAAAAGGAGAACCCAAACCTAGGGTTTCGAAATCAAGAGAAAGAGAAAGGATTGAGGTCGAAATGGAGGAAGAAAAGGCAAAGAAATCAGGGTTTTTGGGTTTCAAACCGATGAAGAGAAGAAGAAGAAGAGGGAGAGAAACCGTTTTTGAAAAATGAGAAGAGAGAGGGTCCCTTTTTCGGTTATAAGGGACCCAGTCTAGGGGTGGCTACTTGCGTGTAGCCGCCCCCTCTCGGGCGGCTTATAACTAGCCGCCCCTCCCAGTTTTCTACTTTCACTTAAAACCCCTTTCCAATATCTTTTCAGCCCTAAGTTTCAAGGTTTTCCATACCAAACATTCATGTATTGGCTTATTTCCAGACACTACTTGATCAAACACGACTTTCCCGAAGTTTTGCCACACTTTCAGTACCGTTCAAATTCAAATTTCTTCGGTTCTGGTTCTTTTCCAGAATTCTTATCCTTCGGATGATCCAATTCACCAAATCAAAACTTTACCTGCTTTCTGTCGACGACATCCCCTCCTTGCTGAGTTTTCCCAAGCACGGGAACGGTAGGCACGAGGAAACTGACGCTGGGCTGCTCCGCGCACGATAGCTAAGAACCCCGACCGCGGGTTGGATCACTCACCATTTACTTTTTCCCGCCCTCCACCAGGATCATCCTTCCAGTTAAAAATTCTAAGTGAAGACCTAGCCTCTGACGGTCTAAATCAACTCCCTGAATAGTACTGTTCGTGTCGACATAACTTCTTGAAGGTCGGGCCGGCCAAAATAGGGGTCTCTTTCCTTATCATCGGTCGAAGTCTTTCCTGCTTTGCACAAAGACTCCGTTCGATGAGGGACAATTGTAGATACCCCAATTTTGACCGTCCAGAAAGGCAGAAATACTTCAAGTAACACCCGGAAATATCCCACATTTGGACATCTAGTAGAGAACCAAAGTTCAGGAAACCAAAAACCCTAAACCTAACCCTAGCCCTGACCTAAACCTAAACCCTAAAACCTTACCCTAAACCAGACCCTGGCCCCAAACCGAAAACCCTAACCCTAACCCTAAAACCCAAAAACCCTGAGTCCCTGGCAATGGGCGGCTAGCCCTAACTAGCCGCCCCATACCAGGCAGCTAGTTAGAACTAGCCGCCACCCTGGCTGACCTTGAACCGCTTCCCTTGATGGGACATAAAGCAGCATTAAATGCTGTTCATTGCGGCGGGTCATGACCTTTAAACGCCCTATCTTGGCCGGATCAACCCAAATAACCGACCTAAGCCACCGCTTGTCAGAGATGGGACGTTTTGCAGGTCATGATAGGGGCGACTACTAGAAAGTAGCCGCCCCATCCTGGGCTAAACCTAGCTTAGCCTCTGCCCAAGACCCAATCCATTTCCTACCAAAGTTCTGTCCAAACCAGACCAGGCCCCGGACGGCTAAACCATACTAGCCGCCCCATACCCGACGGCTGGATCCCACTAGCCACCCCCCATCCACACCCCATCTGCACCCCTATGTCCCAAGACTCCTTTAGTCAAGCCCCGGAAGCAGAATAGGATTACCTGTTTTTCACCTCTGTGTATGGTATATCCGTGTCTTAGAGCGGAGACCCCACAAACTCCCCACGTAGGCGATCAAATCCAACCCAACCTTTTCCTGCTTTTAGAAAAAGCAGGTGGCGATCACACAAACCTAGGAATCCTCTTGAGCCGCTGTCGGGCGCCTCAACCAGGAACGACACCTCACCCTTCTGAGAAGATGATCTGACCGAGCCCGGCAGGGCACGCATCCGATCTGAATCCCCGAAGAACCCCCACACACGCACGCACCCGCGCACCGCCGGATCCTTTCCGACGCACGGACACTGACGGAATCCGACGCTGACAGCGATGTTCAAGAAGCTAAAACAAAACATTGGAATGCGACTCAAAGATCTTCATGCTTAAAACATGGGGAGTAATTTAATTCAAAAATATTTGTGTACTATACTCTTTTCCTTCGACCAGGTTTTTCCCACTGGGTTTTTCTGGCGAGGTTTTAATGAGGCAATGTGAAAACATACACCAGAATATTGTACTCTTTTTCCTTCACTGAGTTTTTATCCCACAGGGTTTTTCTTAGCAATGTTTTAGCGAGACATATTCTTGTGTGCAGGTCATCCAAGGGGGAGTGTTGTAAATACATGCATATGAATGTGCATGTGCATGTTGTAAGACCCTAGACCTCTATTTAGGCTTATGTTATTATGTTATATGTTTGGATGGATGGATAGCACAATTATATGTGTTATTTCATATTATTATTCATTGGGGGTGTATTAGGGTCATGTAAGCCTAGGTTATATCCTAAGTTGCAGGTTTGACATGATTCAGATTTAATTTTGTTAATGCCCAAGATGATGAAGTTTAAATCTTTTAAATCTGATTTTTTTATGGGGCATTCAATTTTGAGTTAGCTTTCATACAAAAGTAGAATTAGATCATCTGGATTCATGTAGCAAAATTTATGAATGTTTTTTTCAATTATACCCTGGGGATGGAAAATGTCTGACAGCAAGCCTGTTTGATGTTAATTATATAATTCAAAATGGTTAGAGGAGTTATTGGAGATTTTCTTAAACATGAAAGTTGTATATAATCATCTTGGCTTTCCAATGGAAGTCGAATCGTATAATTCGGATCTAGATTGTGGAAGTTATGATAGTTTGAGTCGAGGCTGCGCAGAATTTTTAAAGGAGGGCAATCTAGTAATTTGGGTGGATTTATCAATCCCATTTAATTGAATAGGTGCAATCGGTGGTGTTGCTGTGGTTTATATGTGTTGAGAGAGTGAGAGAGTCAGCTGAGACTCATTTTTTTAAAAAAAAAAACAAAGAAGAGAAAGAGAGAAATGGAGGAGAGGAGGAGCAGAGGAGAAGAGATTGAAAGGATTTTTGGAATCATTTGATTTCCTTTTATGGTTTGTTTTAATTTGCTGATTTGGATTCTTATTTGGGGGGATGTTACATTTATTTGTTTTAGGGTTTTGATTGTTGATTTGGAGAAGAAGAAGAAGGGATGATAGTGTTGGGAGACTTGGGATGGCTAAGAGAGGTAAGGCAGATTTCAGTTTTGTGAAGATTCTTATGAATTTGATATCTAGAGACATATTTTGAGGATTATGTCTGCATATGATATGATCATCTGTATGTCTAGATCTTATATATGAAATTTGGTGTCATTATATTACCTGTGTTGTTAGTTATGATCTATTTGGTAAGGACTGTTCGGATTCAAGTAGAAATTGACATGTTTCAAAAAATAATTTATTTTGGGCATTTAGAGATCAAATCTATAAGACCCCAGACCTCTATTTAGGCTTATGTTATTCTTTTATATGTTTGGATGGTTGGGTAGCACAATTATATGTGTTATTTCATATTATTATTCATTGGGGGTGTATTAGGGTCATGTATACCTAGGTTATATCCTAAGTGGTATGGTTGGTATTATTCGGATTTAATTTTGTTAATGCCCAAGATGATGTAGTTTAAATCTGATTTTAATATGGAGCATTCAGTTTTGAGTTAACTTTCATACAAAAGTGGATTAGATCATCTGGATTCCTGTAGCAAAAGTTATGAGTGTTTTTCCAATTATACCCTTGGGATTTTAAAAGTCTGGCAGCAGCCATGTTCGGTGTTTAACTTATATTTTTGAATAGCTAGAGGTGTTATTGGATCTTGGCATAAACATGACAGTTGTAGATGATCGGCTTGGCTTTTCAACGGACTTTGGAGCTATATTGTAGAAGTTATGACTGTTTTAGTGAAGCCTGTCCAGAATTTTTAGTAAGGGACAATTTGGTCATTTCGCCCCATTAATAAGTGGTGTATTTAGGGCGTCAATGGGTGATTCTTTCTGGTCTTGTTGGAGGTCCAGCAGAGAAAGTGAAGAGGAGAAGGGGAGGAGAGGAAAGATTTTGGAGATTGTTGTGAATCCCCTATTTTTCTTTTCTTTTCTTTTCTTTCTTTGTTGCTTTCTTGGTTGTTTTCGCTCTCTTTCTTTGCTGCTGCCGATGCTGCTGTGATTGGGGGCCTGTCATGGCTGATTCAAGAGGGTTTGGGTGATGAGAAGCCAAGAGAAGTGAAAGTTTGGTGTTGGCAAATTAGGGGTGAGTGAAATCCAAGTTATTCCTTAGTATTTCATCTTTATTTGTTGTTGTTTGTGTCCATTGGTGCTGGAAAATCATGGCTGAATGTATGTGTGTTGTTTGTTGTGAGAAAGAGTGTGTGTGGGCTTAGTAGCTTGTGATGGTGATGGTTATGGTGGGAGCCCTTATGTGCACCCTCTTCTCTTCTTCCCAAGGTATCTTCACCTCCCTTTTGTGCCATGTAGGTGTTTGTGTTATGCTTTAAAGAAGTATGGATGTTGCTATCTAGTGTTTTGGGTGGTCAGCAAGGGATGCATAAGTGTTGTTGTATATGTTTTTTCCCTTTCCTTGTTGTTGGGAGTTTTGTGTCATAGTAAGACAAATTAACTGTCTTGTGAATCCATATGAATTTGATATTTAGATGAATATTTTGAGTACTGTGCCTGAATATGATATGATTAGCTATGTGTGTAGATCTTATGTATGAAATTTGGTGTCATTATATTACCTGTCGCATAAGTTATGATCTGTTTTGTAAGGACTGTCCAGATTTGAGTAGAATTGGCCAGTTTCTGAATTTATTTTATTTTGGGTACATGGAGATTGAATCAGATTATGATGTCTACATGGATTATGATCTCAGCATGTCAATGAATATGTATGATTTATTTCAGAATTTTTGGATGAGTATTTGGTGCTGTTGAGATCAAAGTGTAGGGTTGTATTGCTGCCCGGATTTTTTTAGTGGCTGCCCAGATTTGATGTTGTGATGGTGTGATGTTTTCTTGTTGATTTATAGGTGATTTAGTTGTATGGTAGCCTTGGATGAATGGATTTTGGTGGTTTGGAATAATTGGTTTGATTGTTGGAGGTATATGGTGTGTTTTGCAATTGTTGGCTAGGATCTTAGGATATGTTTTGGATTATTTTTCTATGCCTGAATGTTTTATTCCTTGGCTGAGTTGATGATGTTTGTTTGTCAGAGGGGTCTCCTCAATGTGAGGAATGTGATGATAATCTGTTTTAACTTGTGGTGGGAATGGCTATACTCCCTAGAGTCTAGTAGCGACCGCGCTACCGTTGGACTGTCCGAGGTGTGTGATTCTTCGAGGGATGGAATGATTGTATCGTGAGTGGATTTAACTTGGCATTTTGATAGTATAGTTCCATACTAAATCATGTTTATGATATGATATTAATCATGTATGCATGATTTGGTGGCATCCATAGGCATGATTAAATATGTTTAACTGAGATTGCATGATTACTTGATATATAATTATATACATATTGTTATATCTTGAATGCATGCTCATGATTTATCCTTGTTAATGGATACATATTATATTCTATATATAGCCTTGTTAATGGCCATCTAGCCTGGTTAATGGCTATCTATCTTGTCATATCCTGTCTAGGCTTGTCAATGACTGTCTATCGTGTCATATCCTGTCTAGGCCTGGTTAATGGCTGTCTATCTTGTCATATCCTATCTAGGCTAGTTAATGGCTGTCTAGCCTTGTTAATGACTGATATATATATTATCAACATGATTTGTGGATCTTCACTTGATGATCTAATTTAAGACATCGCTAGGGATAGGGGAATCGGATCGTATGGGTCAGATCTGGTTGCTTGTTGTGGTTTACCTCGTAAGTCCTCGACCGGTCTATGTCTTGTTTGTTCGAGGTGGGTTGATTATGATAGTTCTTGTAAGTCATGAGTGCGAACCTGCAGTTGAGGTAAGGGTAAACTCTGGGTGTCCTTCACGAGGGAGCATTTTCAAGGTTCATCCTAGACGCCCACGGTATCCGATACTTCAAATCGGCTATGCGTCAGAGTGGTTGGATGACAGAGAGCCTTAGCCAAAATACTAGGTTTGACAGTTTAGTTTTGCATTTAGATGCTTCGTGTGGGTTAGTTGAGGTGAGGGTAAACTCTAGGTGTTCTTCACGAGGGGAGCCTTTTCAAGGTTCATCCTGGACACCCACGGTATCTGATAGTTCAAATCGGCTACACGTCAGAGTGGTTGGATGACAGAGAGCCTTAGCCAAGATACTGGGTTTATCAGCCCTGTTCGCAAAGTGATGGAGTGAAGAGTGGTTGGATGACGGAGAGCCTTAGCCAAAATACTAGGTTTGACAGTTTAGTTTTGCATTTAGATGCTTTGTGTGGGTTAGTTGAGGTGAGGGTAAACTCTAGGAGTTCTTCACGAGGGGAGCGTTTTCAAGGTTCATCCTGGACGCCCACGGTATCCGATACTCCAAATCGGCTACGCGTCAGAGTGGTTGGATTACGGAGAGCCTTAGCCAAAATACTAGGTTTGACAGTTTAGTTTTGCATTTAGATGCTTCGTGTGAGTCAGTTGAGGTGAGGGTAACCTCTGGGTGTCCTTCATGAGGAGAGCATTTTCAAGGTTCATCCTGGACGCCCACGGTATCCAATAGTTCAAATCGGCTGGGCATCAGAGTGGTTGGATGACGGAGAGCCTTAGCCAAGATACTACGTTGTTGGGCCTGTTTGCAAAGTGATGGAGTCTAGGGCGGGATCCATTGATGCGGTTTGTGATGCAGTCGGGCTTTGGTGGACTTGACGGGTGGAGTGGTACTCCCTGTATTGGCCAAACCGATGTATTTGCTGAAATGGGTCCTAAGAGAAGTCACTGCGCGACAGGAGGAACTGTGAGGCATTTGTGTGTAGTAGCGTTTCAGTCACTAGGAAATATATATATATATATATATATATGTTTTTATAGCATTGCTAGCATGTGATGGATCCCCGGTGGTATGGGACGCAGACAGATCTGTCTTTATGCTGGGGACATAGCGAGGTTAGTATTATAGCGTTGCTAGCATGGGATGGATCCCCTGTGGTATGGGACGCAGATGAATGTGTCTTTATGCTAGGGCCATAGCGAGGTTAGTGTGAGTTGGCCTCCTACGGTGATGGTACTTAGTGTGAGGTGTGTTGTTGTTAGTTCCATTCACTAGGCCTTCATTGGCTTATCCCTCTATTGTTATGTGTTTTCTTTTAGGTGTTGCACAAGATTGGTGAGTTGGGTGTTGTTGAAAGTGTTGTTGGCCTCTCGGCGATTTGGTGAGCCTATCAGCTTTCGGTTGTTTGTTTTGTACTAGGTGTTTCGTTATTGTTGGTATGTATTTGACTGTATTTGTGTTTATGACTTATGTTCACACGGGACGGTGATTGTGTATTCTATTGAGGGCCACTATTATCTGTTCCATGGCATTGTATTATTTATCTACTTATTCATGAACTCTTCTGTTGTCGTTTATTCTGATTCAATTCCATATTATTTGTGATTTATTCTGATTATGATATACTCGGTATCGAACATGTGTCACCCCTTGGGGACGGCCGCTCCTGGGGCGTGACAATTATGGTATCAGAGCCTAGTCCCGTCCGAACATAAGTCATAGTGGGTTCATTTCTTGTTGAGTCAAGTTACTTTCTCTTCGTGGCTTCGAGTTGATCTTAGACCCTATTCATAGGATTGCTGACATGGCCGCTCGTGCCCGTGGGCGACGGTTTGGTCGCGGACGTGGTGCGGCATGAGCTCATACCAATCTTGAGACGCGAGAGAGTTTTTCTTATCTATTTGTTTCTTGAGGTAGACTTCTTGGATTTGTGGACCAAATCCATTTAAGGGGGGTCAGATGTAAGTCCTCAGACATCTATTTAGGCTTAGGTTATTCTTTTATATATTTGGATGGTTGGGTAGCACAATTATATGTGTTATTTCATATTATTATTCATTGGGGGTGTATTAGAGTCATGTATGCCTAGGTTATATCCTAAATTGTATGGTTGACATGATTCAGATTTAATTTTATTAATGCCCAAGATGATGTAGTTTAAATCTAATTTTATTATGGGGCATTCAATTTTGAGTTAGCTTTCATACAAAAGTAGAATTAGATCATGTGGATTCATGTAGCAAAAGTTATGAGTGTTTTTCCAATTATACCCTGGGGATGGAAAAAGTCTGGTAGCAGCCCTGTTTGGTGTTTAACGTATATTTTGGAATAGCTAGATGTGTTATTGGATCTTGGTATAAACATGAAAGTTTTAGATAATCGTCCTGACTTTCCAACGGAATTTGAATTGTATAATTCGGAGCTATATTGTAGAAGTTATAACTGTTTTAGTGAAGCCTATCTAGAATTTTTAGTCAGGGACAGCTTGGTCATTTCACCCCATTAATCAGTGGTGTATTTAGGGCGTCAATGGGTGATTCTTTCTGGTCTTGTTGGAGGTCCAACAGAGAAAGTGAAGAGGAGAAGGTGAGGAGAGGAAGAGATTGAGGAGATTGTTGTGAATCCCCTGTTTTTCTTTTCTTTTCTTTTTTTTCTTTGTTGCCTTCTTGGTTGTTTTGGCTCTCTTTCTTTGCTGCTGCTGCTGCGATTGGGGGCCTGTCATGGCTGATTCAAGAGGGTTTGGGTGATGAGAAGCCAAGAGAAGTGAAAGTTTGGTGTTGGCTCATTAGGGGTGAGTGAAATCCAAGTTATTCCTTAGTATTTCATCTTTATTTGGTGTTGTTTGTGTGTCCATTGGTGCTGGGAAATCATGGATGAATGTATGTGTGTTGTGTGTTGTGTGTTGTGAGAAAGAGTGTGTGTAGACTTGGTAGCATGTGATGGTGATGGTGATGGTGATGGTGATGGTGATGGTGGGAGCCCTTATGTGCACCCTCTTCTCTTCTTCCCAAGGTATCTTCACCTCCCATTTGTGCCTTGTAGGTGTTTGTGTTATGCTTTAAAGAAGTATGGGTGTTGATATCTAGTGTTTTGGGTGGTCAGCAAGGGATGCATAAGTGTTGTTGTATGTGTATTTCCCCTTTCCTTGTTGTTGGGAGTTTTGTGTCATAGTAAAGCAGGTTTTCAATCTTGTGATGATCCATATGAATTTGATATTTAAAGGTATATTTTGAGTACTGTGCCTTCATATGATATGATCATCTATGTGTGTAGATCTTATATCTAAAATTTGGTGTCATTATATTACCTGTGGCGTAAGGTAGGATCTGTTTTGTAAAGACTGTCCAGATTTGAGTAGAATTGGCCAGTTTCTGAATTTATTTTATTTTGGGTACATGGAGATTGAATCAGATTATGATGTCTATATGGATTATGATCTCAGCATGTCAATGAATATGTATGATTTATTTCAGAATTTTTGGATGAGTATTTGGTGCTGTTGAGATCAAAGTGTAGGGTTGTATTGCTGCCCGGATTTTTGTAGTGGCTGCCCAGATTTGATGTTGTGATGGTGTGATGTTTTCTTGTTGATTTATAGGTGATTTAGTTGTATGGTAGCCTTGGATGAATGGATTTTGGTGGTTTGGAATAATTGGTTTGATTGTTGGAGGTATATGGTGTGTTTTGCAATTGTTGGCTAGGATCTTAGGATATGTTTTATTCAGAGGGGTCTCCTCAATGTGAGGAATGTGTTGATCATCTGTTTTAGCTTGTGGTGGGAATGGCTATACTCCCACGAGTCTAGTAGCGACCGCGCTACCGTTGGACTGTCCGAGGCATGTGATTCTTTGCGGGATGGAATGATTGTATCTGTGACTGGATCTAACTTGGCGTTCTGATAGTATACTTCCATGCTAAATCATGTTTATGGTATGATATTAATCATGCATGCATGATTTGGTGGCATCGATAGGCATGATTAAATGTGTTTAATTGAGATTGTATGATTACTTGATATATAATTATATACATATTGTTATATCTTGAATGTATGCTGATGATCTATACTTGTTAATGGATACATATTATATTCTATATATAGCCTTATTAATGGCTATCTAGCCTGGTTAATGGCTGTCTATCTTGTCATATCCTGTCTAGGCTTGTTAATGGCTGTCTATCTTGTCATATCCTGTCTAGGCCTGGTTAATGGATGTCTATCTTTTCATATCCTATCTAGGCTTGTTAATGGTTGTCTAGCCTTGTTAATGACTGATATATATATTATCAGCTTGATTTATAGATCTTCACTTGATGATCTAGTTTAAGACATCGCTAGGGATAGTGGAATCTGATCGTATGCGTCAGATCTGATTGCTTGTTGTGGTTTACCTCGTAAGTCCTCGACCGGTCTATGTCGAGTCTGTTCGAGGTGGGTTGATTATGATTAGGGATAGGTGAAAAACAGGTGATCCTATTCTGCTTCACGCTTGGCTAGAGGAGTCTTGGGACAAATAGGGTGTAGGTGGGGAGCGGCTATTGGGTTTGAGCCGTCGAGTGTGGGGCGGCTAGGTAGGGTTAGCCGTCCAAGGCCTGGGTCAATTTGAGCAGAACCTGGGTAGGGAATGGGTTTGGTTTTGGCAGAGGTTAAGCTGGGTTTAACCTGGGTTTTGGATGGCGGATTGAGTGAGTGATTTTGTGTACGGAATGAGTTTTTCTCTCACAAATAGGACTTTTTCTCTCTCTTGGGATTTCAAGTAGTGGAATGGGAGTTGAAGATTGTTATTGATTGGTGATTGTGAATTGGAGATTGAAGATGAAGTTAGAAAGGCTTGTGACCTCTTCTATTTATAGTAAAAAAGAGGCAGGGGAGTGTCCAGTGGGTAATAAAAGGATTTGGGTAGTAGCGTGTTTGATTAGACCGCCCATTAATTCTCTGTTTTTCTGTCAGAGACTAGGTGTCGGGCGGCTAGTTGAAACTAGCCACCCAGGATGGGGCGCCTACTTCCTGGTAGCCGCCCCCATCATGACCTGCTAAACGTCTCATCTCTGACAAACGGTGGCTTGGGTCGGTTACTTGGTTTGAACCGGCCAAGATGAGGCAGCTAAAGGTCATAACCCGCCGCAATGTTCAGCATTTAATGCTGCTTTATGTCCCATCCAGGGAAGCGGTTTGGGGTCGGTCGGGGGGGTGGCAGTGGAAACTAGCCGTCCAGTATGGGGTGGCTAGTTAGAGTTAGCCGCCCCTTGCCAGGCTCAGATTTTTCTAAGTGTCGGGTCAGGGTTTTTGGTTTCGGTTTTCCCAGAATTGTTTTCTATTCGATGTCCAAATGTGGGTTATTTTTAAGTATTACTTGAAGTATTTTCATCTTTCTGGACGATCAAAATTGGGTATCTACAGTGTGATGTTTTCTTGCTGATTTATAGGTGATTCAATTGCATGATAGCCTATGGATGAATAGCTTTTGATGGTTTAGAATAATTGGTTTGGTTGTTGGAGGTACAGGGTGTATTTTGCATTTTTTTTTTGGCTAGGATTTTAAAATATGTTTGTATTATTTTTTTATGCATGAATGCTTTATTTCCTTGGCTGAGTTGGCGATGTTTGCCAGAGGGGTCTCCTCAATGTGAGGAAGGTGGTGGTCTTTTGTTTTAGCTTGTGGTGGGAATGGCTATACTCCCACGAGTCTATTAGCGATCACGCTATCGTTGGACTGTTCAGGGCGCGTGATTCTTCGCAGGTTGGAATACTCGTATCTGTGAGTGGATCTAACTTGGCATTCTGATAATATAGTTCCGTACATAGTCATGTTTATGGTATGATATTTATCATGTATGCATGACTATTGTGGCATCCTTAAATGATAACATGACATGGTTTAGTAGATTATAATTGAGATTGCATGATTACTTGTCATATATATATTTATATTACATCCTCACATGTTGATACATTAGTAAACTTGGAATGTGTAGTTAAATGAAGGATTTAATATGATCATCCTGAATGCATGATCATGATATATTATTTTATCTATTGCTTTTTATGTTATGGCCTCAGCATAATTTATAGATCTTTGCCTCTGGTTAGAGACATCGCTACGGATAGGGGGGGTCTGATCGTATGAGACAGATCTGGTTGCTTGTTGTGGTTTACCTCTTAGGTCCTCGACCGGTCTGTGTCGAGCCTGTTCAGGGTGGGTTGATTATGGTAGTTCTTGCGAGTCATGAGTGCAAACCTGCAGTTGAGGTGAGGGTAAACTCTGGGTGTCCTTTATGAGAGGAGCGTTTTCAAGGTTCATCTTGGACGCCCACGGTATCCGATACTTCAAATCGGCTACTCGTCAGAGTGGTTGGATAACAGAGAACCTTAACCAAGACACTGGGTTTGGCGGTTTAGTTTTGCATTTAGATGCTTCGTGTGAGTCAGTTGAGGTGAGGGTAAACTCTGGGTGTCCTTCACGAGGGGAGCATTTTCAAGGTTCATCCTGGACGCCCACGGTATCCGATAGTTCAAATCGGCTAGGCATCAGAGTGGTTGGATGACGGAGAGCCTTAGCCAAGATACTGCGTTGTCGGGCCTGTTTGCAAAGTGATGGAGTCTAGGGCGGGATCCATTGATGCGGTTTGTAATGCAGTCGAGCTTTGGTGGACTTGACGGGTGGAGTGATACTCCCTGTATTGGCCAAGCCGATGCATTCGCAAAATGGGTCGCCTAAGAGAAGTCAATGCGCGATAGGAGGAACAATGATAAATTTGTGTGTAGTGGCATTTCAGTCACTAGGATTTATATTTATGTATTTATAGCGTTGCTAGCATGGGATGGATCCCCTGTGGTATAGGATGCAGACGATCTGTCTTTATGCTGGGGACATAGCAAGGTTAGTGTGAGTTGGCCTCCTGTGGTATGGTACCTAAGGCTGGTCGGCTTATACTTGATAGTTATTTATGTAGATTTTATGGATGTGTTGGAACTGTACTTTGAGGTGTCTTGTAGTTAGTTTCATTCACTAGGCCTTCATCAGCTTATCCCTCTATTGTTATGGGTTTTCTTCCAGGTGTTGCACATGATATGTGAGTTGGGTGTTGTTGATGGTGTTGTGCGTCTCTCGGTGATTTGATGAGCTTGTCAGTTTCATGTTGTTCTTCATACCAGGTGTTTGTTGTTATTATTGGTATGTATCAGATTGTATTTGTAATTATGACTTATGTTCACACGGGACGGTGATTGTGTAATCTTTTAAGGGCCACTATTATTTGTTCCATGGCCTTATATTATTCATCTACTTATTCATGAACTCTTCCGCTATCGTTTATTCGGATTCAATTCTATATTATTTGTGATTTATTCTGATTATGATATACTCAGTATCGTACACGTGTCACCCCTTGGGGATGGCCACTCTTGGGGCGTGACACATGTAATTGTAGATGCATGTAATTGTGGATGACCTCTTGGTGCATGTATACATTAGTATATCAAATTAATTATGAATTCATGTATATTAGAAATACATGAATGATTCATTATGGTTATTTACCCAATAAATAAAGGGCTTGTCAAACATGAAAGATATAGAAAAGAATAAGAAGTTCTTGAAGAACAATACTTCCTCTTGTGCTCAAATATCTCTTGTGTTTATTTTGTGTTTCTATCTCTTGTTCTTTTATTTTATAACAGCCCTAAATAAACCAAATAAAAAAAGAAGAGTGCTGATACCCTCAGTTCATTTTGTAGTATGTTTTTGTTGTTCCATATACTATGATAGTATAGTACATTTTTAAAACGTAAAAAAAAAAATACACTAATATATCTCTATATATACTTCATTTAATATAACAACATGTTATTCAATTGAATAGTGTATGATTTAAATAAATAAATAAAAAAACTGTGTAAACTATAATTGGGGTTGAATGTATCATTTTCCAAGAAACAAACCCCCCCCCCCTCGCTATTCTCACGTTCTTTTTCAAAGCACCACAACCTGCAGCGTGCATCCTCACCCACACTGCATTGCGTGTTAGGGTCTGTTTTCAGGCATTATGCTTATTTTTTTTGTTTATTTGTATATTGTATTTACATTGTGTTATTTATCACGTGATTAGTTTTGGTTTATTTTTTTATTTATTTACTTTTTTGTTTACTTTTAATTTATTATCATATGATTGATTCATTAATTTGACATTTAGATCTTTTCGTAGTTATTTGTTATATTGAATTCTTTGGCATGTTATATGTAAATTTTATTGGAGTCTTTTATATTTGTTTTAATGTTTAGGACGAGAACAAATTAGATTCAAGTATTTTTAAATCTATTTAGGACCTTTGGAAGGAGATGCTGTTTTTAGTTCTAGAAAAGATTGTTGGTAAATTTCATTGGGAATTGGGTTATCCTGATGGATTTTTTTTGTGAGGATACGTCTTGTTTGTTTAGGTGGTGATATACATCCAACGAAATACTTTTTTTTGTGATGGTACAAAAGATTGCAAAATTTATCTAGAATTTTTGAACTACATCGAGGATCAATGGAAATAAAAAAAATGAGGAATTTTTATCTCATTGATAAATTGATTCATCTTTTTTTGGTGCTTCCAGTCTCAACAACAAATATAATATTGAATGATCATTTTCAGTTACGAAGACTCCGTAACAAGATGAAAGATAAATTTCTTATAAATTGTTTGATTTTATGTATTGAAAGATCGAGAAATAACATAAAAGTTTGACAATGACATGAATGTGGATGAATTCTATGCCATGAAAAATCGTCGAACACAATTAAAATAGAAGATATGTATTTTTTTATATATTTTGTAGGTGTTAAATAAAAAACATCTACTAAGTATACATTTGTGCATTGATTTTTTGAATCACTTGACTTTTAGCATATTTTTGTCTTAAATATCATACACACACACACATATATTTTTTTTTTCTTCTTCTTCTTCTTAGTTAAGTCCCTTAATTGCGTGGTTACATAATTTAAATTATCATTTACATAATAGAAAAAATCCAATTACAAACACTACAAAAAACAGAACATATGAATTCAATAAATACCAACATTACATATCCAATGTGACAACTAACTACAACATAATAAACATAATTACAACATAATAAACATAAATACATCATAACTTCAGTTTTTACTAAGAAAAGGCATGGTAAAATTATATCTTAGGCAATGAAATGTAGCAGGTGTTCAATTGAGTTGTGTTTATAAATGAATGGTAAAATCATGCAAGATGAGAGATAATAGGAGTTGATTCAAGTGGCAATGACAAGTTATACAAAACAAATCAATGCGTATAAATACCAGTTATTAGAAAAATCAGGATAATATTTATGGTAACATTTATGATAACATAAATACCAGGGTTTACAAAAATGTACTAAAAATTACATAAACAATCATCCACAGAATATAAGGCCATTTATAAAATGTAAACTACAATTATATATTTGTAATTACCATTAACAGAAAAGAAACAATTCAATTACTAAAATCATCAAGAACATAATCTATCAATTCAAAAAATATCCAAAAAACCCAATTTACATACCTCCCTTGGGATTCAACCATTTAGAGGATTCGGCCATGGTGGTATGGTAAATGGGATACGATTATGGTTAGGGTTTTGGTGAGGGGAGACGGTGTTAGGGGGAGGGTTTTGGTGAGGGACGGGGTTCGCCAGAAGGAGGAGAACGCCGTGTCGAGAGGAGAAAGTTATGATGGGAGAGGAGAATGTCGTGCTAGGGAGAGGGTTTTAGCGAATTGCAGGTCTTTGCCGGGAGGAGAGAATTTCAGAAGTGGGAACATCACGGGGATAGGGTTTTATCGAGGGTTTCGATTTTTGGGGCACATTATGTGATTTAGTGGGGAGGAGAATTAATGGGTGTAGTTTACGGATAAGGGTAATATTGGTAGGGAAATGTGATGTGGTAGGGGAGGGGGGTAAAAAAAAATTGATGTGGTCTATAGGGGTACAATTTTTTAAAAAAAAATGTTGGGGGCACAACAATAATGGAGAGTTTGGTTGAGGGGTAATACACCCAAATACATTTAAAAAACAAATAAGAAGATCAACCCTTTCACATTTGAGAAAAAAAATGCCCTCCCAAAAACATTCAATTACTGTTTAGCTTAATGTTTATATTTAAAAAAGTTCTTGAAGAAGAAAGCCACTTTTTCTTTATGGAAAATAAATACAAATAAATCCAGTTAATTATGACCAGTTTTTTATGTCCAATAATGTACAAAACTGTGTTCGGACTTCCATCATTCAGAAGATGGGCAGAGAACACCCTCCACCTAAATTATATGTCCCACCACCTTTTTAAATACCCCACCGTTCATTTTGATTTTCACTACACCCACCTCCTAATAAATACCAACTTAATAGATCACCAACCCCACCACCGACCCTAAATGCACACAGCAACCTCTCTCTTTTTCCCCTTTTCTTCTCTGTTTTCTATTTTTCCTTCCAATCAAGGGCTTCTTCCCTAGGTACCGTGAGCCCTCTTTCAAGCCGCCCTGAACCCACCTTGAGTGCACATCGCCATTCTCGTTGTCCCCTACCACAACCCTCCCCATTGTCACCTCGTGACCTCTCAAAGTGAAAGAAACACGTATTTGATTTTTCATTTCTCCTTTACATGAGTGGTATTGGTCATTCATGAGTTGTATTCATTAATTTTTTACTATTGTATAATTATTGTAATTTTTGTTAGAAAGTTAGGGTTTTGATAGGAAATTAGGGTTTTTAAAGAGAAATGTATGGTCTAGGCTGAATATTTTTTTTTAATTCAAAGATATGATTATGATTGAATTTTCATATATTTTGTTTAAATTGTATATTACTAAGTATGAGGTTTTTTTAATATAAAGTTGGGGTTTTGATAGTATGTTAGGGTATTTTTGGGGAAATATATGATTTAGAGTCAATTTATTTTTTATTTTTGGATTCAAAGATATGATTGTGATTGCATTTATTTAGTTTGAACCCTATGTTTTATCATCATTGAACATGTTTAGATCGGATTTGTTAGTTATTCAGAGGGATTTGTGGCATGGGTAATATGATTTTATGATGCCTTTAGTTGTCAATATGTCCTTTGTTTGTGTTGATGGATGCGTACATGAATCGTCTTTTGTGATATTTTTTGGTATTATTTGTTAATTGTTACTGTGGGTTGATGTGATTTGTGTATTCTTTAAATGATTGATTGAAATGATAATATGATTTCAAAGGGAATTCTTGTGTTAATGCACATGTTAGGCTGCGTCTTCTTCTATTAGATTGTCAGGTTGATCTACTATGTGAATGGTTATTTGCTATAATTATATTAGTAGTCTAGAACTGGTTTGTTAGTGTTTCAAATACCCATAGTGAGGGTTTGTTTATTTTATTTTATTGATGATGAATCCATTAGAATGTGCATGTTGTCTCTATCTTGTAGTCTAATTCTTTATCAAGTTTTTCTCATTAATGTTGGCCGTAACAATTAATTAGGTGGGAGGGGGGTGTGACTAGGGAAGAGTCAATATTGTGGGGGTGCCAATGAGTTGGATATTTGATAGATTGTAGGCTTTCTGTCTATTATTTTTATATTTTTATATATTATTTGAACCAATAGTTCACAGGATGCCTCCGAAGCCACGTGTTCCACAAACTGCTTCAAATTGGAGACGCCAATCTAAAAGATTGACTAAAGATGTCCCTTCAACGTCAGTTATCCCATACATTCAAGAAGTGGCATGAAGTTCTCAAAATGTTGAGGTCGAACCACAAGAGGAAGATAAGAGGGAAGAAGTAGAGGTTGAAGCAGATTTAGATATTGATGAAGGTAATATGAAGGGTGCTTTTCCTGGTGGTCTAGAAACTAATGAGCTTCTCATTGACTATCGACATCATGTGGCATATCGTAATGACAAGGTATATATTATATCCATAAATATTTGTTAGTTTCTTTTAACCAAGTGTTCCTGCCGTTGCAATTGGATAATATGTTATCTTAGTTAAATGTTAATTTTAATCTCTCTCTCTCTCCCCCCCCCTCCCCCTGCTGTGAAGAATCAATATCTAGGATATATTGTTGTATGCATATGTTCTCATTTCGGTCTGTATACTTTAGAAATGAAACAAATTTTTTTTTTGTGTTTATCTTTTTAAGTTATTATATAATTTGAGTTCAGATGTGATAGAAATTTGTGGACCTATTCTTATTGATCTCTATATCATAATTCTTTTATGTTGTCCTTATGTGATGTTCTTTAATTTATTTAAATGCATGCCAGATAAAACATTTATGTATTATAATCATTGAAAAGATATGCATAAATTACTTTGCTTTTTATATCCTTTAACTTCCCCAATTTTATACATTTCGTAGATTGATTTCATTCATACTTGCCCACATGTGATTGTTCTCTATTACAAGATTTTGCGTTCCTTAAAGGTTGTCTGGTCGCCAACAGGATTTCTGAGCCATATATGCTAGATAGATACCTTCGACAGCTTGGTCATGTCCAATCCATCCCAGGAGAGCCAATTCAACCCATTGGGAAGACAAGAAGATCACGCTTAGCTAGCAGCTACCGAGTGACATATGAAAGTAATGTCACTCAAATGGAGCAGTGGGAGGACGTACATTTAGGTCCGAGAAGAAGAGGCCACCAGAATATCAAGCCATGGGACACAGTGCCAAATTATATGGGGGTGGTTCCGAAGAGTAAGCTCTCTTCTATATCAAAGCCAGAGAGTAGAAATTTTTTTAGGTATAGTGGGAATTTGGGTTCTACCACACCACAAGAGGATTGGGTAAGTATGATTGTCATTTATGAATATATGATAAAATCTAATAGCTTTATTAACACATCAATGTTTCTTTTTTGTAGCGAACTCATATATCATAATACTTGCAACCACTCGCACAAGATCGACATACAGCAAACGTTTGACAACGGTACATGCAAAACGTATCGGATGATTGTCAAGACAACGTACTACTTCCGTCATCGTCAGGTCCCCCAAAGTCACCGACTAGAGATCGTTGTTCTAAGATGTTGAGAGACAATTGATATATATATGGAGCTTATAGATTCAACAAATCATTTTATTTTTTCATCGATTTGTTGAAATGGATGTTTATTTAAGTAACAACAATGAGCAAATCAGTTGTGTATTATATGGTTTTTGTAGGATCACTTATTCAAAGTGAACAACTATCTTAGATTAAATAATGTGGATGTTTATTTGAATGGTGGTATTGATGGTTTTGAATGCAAGTATCTTACTAAAAACAGTGTGGATGTTTATTTGAATGGTAGTATTAATGGTTTTGAATGCAAGTAAGTAACTTTAAACTGTGTGGATGTTTATTTGAATGGTGGTATTGATGGTTTTGAAAACAAGTATATCATTGATTTTTCTATTTTTATCGACTTGAGTATTGTCTAGAAAGTTTAAAAACTTAGACATTAAATATGTCTAACCCATTCCAGAAAGTATGTCATTGATTTTTCTATTTTCATCGACTTGAGTATTGTCTAAGAAACATAAAACTGAGACTCTGAATATGTCTAACTCATTCCAAAACCTATAAATTATTTTTCTGGTTCCATAGGCAGAAGCATTGTTTAGAAATTTGTAAACTTAGACAATGAATATGTCTAACCCATTTTAGAACCTATAGATTATTTTTCTGTTTCATAGATAGAAGTATTGCCTAGGAAATTTGCACAATTAGACACTGAATATGTCTAACCCATTCCAGAACCTATAGATTATTTTTCTGTTTCCATAGACAGAAGACTTGTCTAGGATATTTGCAAAATTAGACACTGAATATGTCTAACCCATTCCAAAACCTATGGATTATTTTTTATTTTCCATAGACAGAGCATTGTCTAGGACATTTGCAAACTTAGACACTGAATATGTCTAACCCATCCCAGAACCTATGGATTAATTCTTCTGTTTTCATAGACAGAAGCATTGGCTAGGAAATTTGCAAAATTAGACACTGAATATGTCTAACCCATTCCAGAATCTATAAATTATTTTTCTGTTTCCATAGACAGAAGTATTATCTAGGAAATTTGCAAAATTAGACATTGCGTATGTCTAACCCATTCTAGAACCTGTGGATTATTTTTCTAGTTTCCATAGACATAAGAATTGTCTAGTTTATCTAAAAAACATAGACAACACGTATGTCTAACCCATTCCAGAACCTATGGATTTATTTTTCTGTTTCCATAGACAGGAGTATTATCTAAAATATTTAACAACCTAGACACTGCGTGTGTCTAACTCGTTCCAGAACCTACGGTTTTTCATACTGTTCCCATCGACAAACTTAGTGTCTAGCGTTTATTAATTCATAGATACCTTGTGTGTCTAACCCATTCCAGAACCTATGGATTGATTCTTCTATTCCCCTCGACATAAGGACTATCTAGGAAATGTAATCAATGTACACAATCAGTGTGTCTACACGTCCAGAAATATAAGTTTGTGTGTCTTTAGAGATAACTTTTTCTTTCATTAATGCAATGGAGTCAATGTCAAATTCCCACCATAATATAACATCCAACACCAATTCCCAAACGTTCTACTATAAGATATTCAGAATTGTAACTAAATGAGCAGACCTTACCCACCTATTACATACAAAATGAACACTTTCTAATTTGGAGCTAACCTATCTATTACATACAAAATGAATGACTGTTGTTATATACAAAAGATATACAACTCCATAATATAAACACAAACATCTCTATGTATGACTTAACAAAATGTGATGGTTTTTTGTAGCTAAACAAGGTCCACGACATCGACCAAAGCAACATTGGTACCAGCTAGACTTCTAAATACCTTCATTTGATTGATGTACGGCGTCACCCAAGAGCTTGTGCTGTCCAAATGGAATCTTTCCCAAGTCGTTGTAACTGGAGGTAAAGGAGCATCTGGAGTTAACTCCAAACCTTGAAAATGACAACCTCCAACATAACCAATACATAGGATCCGGTGTGAAGATGCAAGAAGTGGAGGATCACTTATTGGAAAAAAAGTCAGGCATTGATTCATAGATATGAGCACAACTACAATTTTGTAATATGATGAGATGACATAACCCATTTCGGGCATTGTCATCCAGTGCTCCCTGCCTGCAATTGAAGTTTGACATCATAGACTCCTCTTCACCTCCTCTACACAGTCCAACCCGTAGAACACTAAGTTGTATTCATCTGGGTGTTGCTCAATCTCCAGAAGAAGATCATTCTTGACATCACGCCAACCTTCATTCGACATCTCCATAAATGTAGCAACCACTTGATACCCGTAGTGGCCATCCCCGGGTACATCGCGAATGTTAACTATAAAAGGACTCAGGATATCTGGAAACTCATTCTTATATTTATTGCACCCGATGAACCGATGACAGAGAACTCTTGATCATTGCACATCTATCTTGGATCGCTTAGTAAGTGGTCGATTCTTCATTTGTGAGTGTGCAGAAGGAAACGCTTCTGAAGCAGTGGATTTCTCAACTAATTGAAGAACATATTCATAACCACTTGGATTTCTCTTGGTTGACTCCTTTTGGATGGCCTTAGTCCTTTTCTTTCCATTTTTCTTACAGCCCCTAGTGTTCACTTTGATAGTGGGCTCTAATAAGAGTGTCGTAGCCGGGTCACTCAACTTTTTTAGACCTTTTTTTATTTTCTTTGTTTGGACCATATTCCCAGTTGTAAACCGTTTCATGAGTAGTTCAATCTCTGGCGCAATATCAACCACATCAGAATAGTCTTCAACGAATGGAGTCATATAGAGTTTACTCCAAAATGGATGGATGACCGATAGAGGAATTGGACAACTCTCATGCTTGTATTCAACAATCTTGTGGGCACATGGTAGACCACAAGTTGTATGGATCACATGGTTGCATATATTATTGTTTGGACCGACCCCATCACTAACATGCACCTCATGCTTGATCTTCTGAAGGGTGTATATGGAAACCACACCAATGAGATCCTGAAACAGGGAGCCTCGATACTTATGGGGAATCTTCGTAAGGCTCTTCTCAAGCGAGGCACGAATGTCAGAAATATGCAACTCCAACAAGTTGTGAATTGTTTGCCATGAATTTACAAAATTCTGAATAGGTGTGCCCAAATACCTCGTTATCTTTGAATGATGACCCTCAACACGATTAGTGGTATTATTACTGAGGTGCATGTGTCTATCAGTCCATGTAGACACAAATCTTTCTTTATGCTTGTCCAACCACGTGGCCCGAATGTAGGAGATAACATATGGATAATTTTGAAACTCATTGTGATAAAAAGTGAATTTTCCTGTGTAATCTTCTTCGCTTGAAGCCTACATCACTTCGGACCATGCATCCATGAATTTTTTTCATGCTTCTTCTTCGGAGAATAATTTTTTGCAATTTTGCACAATGTTCTTCTCAATATGCCAACGACAAGAAATTCATAGTGTTTGGAAAGACTATAGAAACAACCTTCATCAGTCCGAGCTCGTGAGCAATGATTATGACCTTCGGAGGGGGGGGGGGATTCATCAAAAAGTGTTTTGAAGCACTCCAATGCCCACACAAAGTTATGTTCTTTCTCCACTCTCAAGTATACAAAGGTGGCAGCAAAAGTCTTCCTAGTCGATGTGATTCCAACTATTTCGAGGAGGGGCAATCTATATCGGTTTGTCTTATAAGTGCAATCCATTATAAAGACAAGCGGAAATGCTCTAATAAGCTGTATGGATGTAGGATAAGCAAAAGAAATGTCAGACACCACCTCGCCCTCTGCCTCCATTCAATGTCGCTCAATATACCCATGCTCGTATATCAACTTCATTAGTTGTTGCATGTTGGTACGACCACAAGTCTCTTGAATATGCAACTTCGTCCATGCATTATATATGTTTCTTATTGAGCTAACATTAGTAGGATCTCGACTCTTCAAGTGGGTTAGGATGTCCCGAGGACGCATGCCACTCACAGGCATGCCTTGTAATACTACATACTCTTCGTCTAGCAATTTTTCAGCATATGAATGACCCTCAAAATCTTAGATGAGGGGGTGATTGTGTATTCCACAGATGACTCTTGAAAACTATTTCCCAAAATTTTCAATTGCCCTCAATTTAAATGGACACCCACATTTTTTAGATCCGGTTTGACGCTTCACTATGAATTTTTTGTCTACAAATCTGATCCTTGGTCACGTGTCAAACTTGCCCCCTCTTTCACATATTAAATCAACACGTGCTGACCTACGATGACTTGTAACTTCTGAGCAGCCAATCACCACAATCACCCTTACATTCCTGCCGATTCTCTTCATCCAATCGATTAATTCTGTTCGATTATCAAACCCCTAGAAAAAAAAATGATCGTTAGTGTCTTTACCCTAAAGACTATATGTACATTTGAGGAGAATACGAGACTACACATTAAAGGACAAAAATTACCATAGATGTGTTGAAAGGTTCTGTGGTGTCTACATTGAGATTAGCCTCAGCATGGATGGCCTCTTTGATGGGGATACTCTCCTCCTCGCCCGGAATGTAATCATTTACATTTAAATTTAATTGTATTATTGACCTCTACACATATAATACACATAATCATATATAAATATTTCATCAAATATATGTAACTATACATTTAGAAGCACAAAGACTGACCTCACTGCTTATTCCTATATAGTTAAAGATATTTGAAAAAAAAACTTTCTGATGCTACCAAATTGAATGGAATACCTATAACAATATTGAGTTAGTAAACATAGTAATTTATGCTAATAAAAACAACAATGATGAAAATCAAATAAATATATACTTAAAAAAACCAAATGGTCACCACCATCCCCTAAATCATCACCAACAATACATACCACAACTAACCTTAGAACAACCCACAACCATGTTCATCACTACAAAGTCACAATTCTCACCAACACCACCAACAACAAGCACACTTTGAAACGTATCACAACAATAAACAAAACAAATTTTAAAAGAATTACCATTATGAACAATAAACCCTAAATGTATCAACACTACATCAATCAATATAATAACCATGATCAATGCCACCTGACAAACACAAGAAAAAAAAGAAGCAAAAAGTTCAAAAGAAGAATGGATTATCACCTTTTTGGGAATGAAATCTTTTCTTTGAATTGAGGCATCATAAACTAACTCAATGGAGACGATGATCGTCGCCAGAGTATCGTCGGAGGTTGAACAAATGCTGAGTCTCAACCGATTGTTGAGAAAACCGGGCACAATTTCCGGACAAGGTTGTATGAACGCGGGAAGAGAGAAAGGGAGGGTAAGGATTATGTGTATTTTGATTTGAGTAGTGGGCTTGTCTAAGCCAAATTGATAGGGCGGTGGCAGATATAAGGTGGTGCTCTTAAATATTATTCCTTAGAAGTGTTTGAATGTGTTTAGTTAGTTGAGGAGGTGGTGCCTAAAGTAGTTTAGGTGGTGGCAATATCTCTACCCCCAGAAGATATGACTGGGACATCAAAGTCCATTATTGGACATTCCTAGAAAAAAAAAATAGTCACATGGTAGGGACAGGCTCATGTGTCTTTTATTGTTAAAACTTCAATTTTGTACAACAGGACAAAATATTATTTTAAGAAAAAACTTTTCGCGTAAAAGTCACCATCGGCGGAAGATCTCCTTGGAATCACTGTGCACTACACCTTTTTTTTTTTTTTGATTGGTACACAAAAGGTTGTATTGCTATGAATTTGTTTTGCAAATTCACAGTTCTTTACATAAATCATATCAAAATGGGGATCCACTGAAAGTATCTACTCTGCTCAACTTCACCTTCTTGCATCATTACATTTGATCCACTGAAAGTATCTACTCTGTCACATTTCAAGCTAGTCGCACCGGGTGTTGGCTCAATAGGGAGTGTCCATGGCCTTGTATTATTCTTTTAATTATTCATATACTCTTCCGCTGTTGTTTATTCTGATTAAATCATTTATTCATTGTGATTTATTCTTATTATGATATACTCGGTATCGTACACATGTCACCCCTTGGGGACGGCCGCTCCTGGGGCGTGACACCACCCTTGCATCCTTCTTAAATGTGTAAAGAAAGAGAAATACACACACACTTGACTCATCAAAAATAAAAGAAGGAACAGCAGGGGTGCCTGGAAGGGTTTTTCTTCTTGAGCTCTTCTTCTCCAGGTGTTTATCAAGTGAATACAAGAGGCTCAACAAATCAAGCAAGATCAAAGGAGGTGATTAAGAGCACCTAAAAATCTGAATCAAAGGTTTGTCTATCCATGCATTGTTTTTTACTTCCATGCCTATCAAGATGTAAAGATCCTATGTGCTTTGTTTGTGGCTTCAAACATGAAGCCTTTTGTGTTCCAATATCTACATGGTCGATCCCCTCCATGGTCTCAGCCTAGAATCATCATAAACCCAATCTGTGTTCTACTAAAGTGGATTAGTTGGCATGGCAGAGATGTTTGTTTCTTAAATATGTGTGTGGGTGTGTGTGTGTGTTTTGAATTATATCTTTATAGCTTAACCTCTCAATTATAGCTACTGAAGAAGAAGGAATACTTACACTGATCCATTGGCCAAGAAGATTAGCTCGTATCCCTCAATGAACTCAGCCTCATCAGAATTAACATGTGCCAGAGGCTTCTCTTGGCTTCTCATCACCCAAACCCTCCTGAATCAGCCATGGCAGGCCCCCAATTCACAGCAGCAGCAGCAACAAAGAAAAGAAAGAGTCAAAACAGTCAACAAGGCAACAAAGAAAAAAAAGAAAAGAAAAGAAAATATAGGGGATTCACCAAAATCTTTTCAATCTCTTCCTCTCCTCCCCTTCTCCTCTTCACTTCCTCTGCTGGACCTCCAACAATACCAGCAAAAATCCCCTTCAAGCCCTAAATACACCACCGATTGGTGGGGTGAAATGACCAAGCCGTCCCTAACTAAAAATTATGGACAGGCTTCACTAAAACAGTCATAACGTCTACAATATAGCTCCGAATTGCATGATTCAAACTCCGTTGGAAAGCCAAGACGATTATCTACAACTTTTATGTTTATATCAAGATCCAATAACACATCTAGCTATTCCAAAATATAAGTTAAACACCAAACATGGCTGATGCCAGACTTTTTCCATCCCCCGGGTATAATTGGAAAAACACTTATAACTTTTGCTACAGGAATCCAGATGATCTAATTCTATTTTTGTATGAAAGCTAACTCAAAACTGAATGCCCGATAAAAAATTAGATTTAAACCTTATCATCTTCGGTATTAACAAAATTAAATCCAAATCATGTCAACCATACGACTTAGGATATAACCTAAACATATATGAACCTAATGCACTCCCAATGAAGAATAATGTGAAATAACACATATAATTGTGTTATCCAACCATCCAAACATATAAAAGAATAACATAAACCTAAATAGAGGTCTGGGGTCTTACAGGTGGACCATTTGATGGGTTCACCATATCAAGGGCTCATAATATGTCTTCTCATCAAATACATTGAATTGACCAAAAAGCCCTTGTAAACCAAATACACAAATTAAAACTTATAATCTCCCATCAACCATACTCATAAACAAATGGAGCAACCTTAATTCATTGCTTAAATACAAATCCCCACTTGTTAAACCATGCAAAAGTTAAATGTGATTCTCTTAAAACAAAATTCATTTGAAAAAGCTAAATATTGATTTATTAAGCCACAAATACTAACAGTAGATCGTATTTTCAAAGAGATCCTTGGACCCTTTCTCTAATTGTAAGCACTCAAATTTCTTCCATTGCATATGTGTACAATATCTTTTCTCTACCACAAAAAGAGAGAGAGAGATAGGAGGAAAGAAATGATCTTTGCTTATACTTGAGGAACTAAGCTATAAATAAATAAAAAAATTATATCATACTTTTATACTCGATGATTGATTTCCAAATTGGGCAAATAGTGATTCTAATGGAGCAGAGATAATAGTGATTCTAAAGGAGCTGAGATCATGGAGAGAACGATTGTACAGATCGTCTTCACAAAGTGATTCACATCTATAATTGCAGGTATGCAACTCTTCTTCCATGAAACAGAATATTATCTTTTTATTATAATTAAAAAAAATTAGACAGAATGAAAATTGATCTTTGATTGTTTCTAGCGACAAGCAGAAGACATGGCAGATGCTGTTGTTTCATTCCTTGTGGTGAAGGTCAGTAAACAACTCATTGAAGAAGCGGACTTTCTTTATGGAGTGTCCGATCAAGTGAAGAATCTCAAAAGTGAATTCAAGCTGTTACAACAGTTCTTAAACAAAGCCAATATGAATCACAAAAAGAACGAAGGCATGAATGAATGGTTGCAGCAATTGCGTGATGCCGCATATGTGGGAGAGGACATCATTGATGAATACATCCTACAAATGAGCGCCGCATCCAAAGGAGGTCAAACATAAAACGTATGATCCTCTCTTTGCATGATCTGCCTGGCCATCGAAGGGTTGGCAAATCGATCATTGCCGTCCAGGAGGACCTTCGGATGATCTTTAGCAATAAGGATCGTTATGGAATTAACATAACAAGTGACCCTGTTCCGATCAAGGCCTTAGAAAAGAGGATGCGGAGAGACATCAATCCAAAGATCAATAATGATGAGATTGTTGGTTTTGATGATGATGCAAGGCGGGTAGTGCGTCAGCTCACAGCGCTGGGAGATGAGCTCCGTGTCGTCACTATCGTTGGAATGGGAGGCCTTGGCCAGACCACCATTGCAAAGAAGGTGAATAATGTCCGGGTGGGATTTGAATGCGTGGCATGGGTCTCCGTAGGCCAAAACTGCCAGGAAGTGAAGCTCTTGCGGGAATTGATCAAGAAGATCATCCCCTGCGATCCTGATGAATTGAAGAAGATGGAAAGAGAAAAATTGGAAGAAAATCTCAATGTGTATTTGAAGAACAAGCGATTCTTCATTGTCATGGACGACGTCTGGGAAGATGGACTATGGGATTCTATAAAACCAGTCTTTCGAGACATCAGAAATGGGAGCCGTATATTGTTCAGATCCCGCTCGTACAGCATTGCCAAGGCAGCCGACCCAAACGAAGTGTTGGTGAAGTGGCATGATTTTATAATATATAGTTTGTTATTTTTTGAAATTTGAATGAGTTCAAGTTTAGAAGGGACAGTGATTTTTTGAATTATAAAATACAGTTGATTTGGTAAAATATGCAAGATCTCAAATCCCTTCATATTTGGAAACCAAATTACACACATTAATTTGGTTTTATTCGGTGAATAAAAAAAGAGAGAGGTCTGTGCCCTTTGTTTTTCTTCTTGGACGTTGGTGAATTTTTTTGGGGTTCTATTTTCTTCTCCACCAATTTAAATCTTGGTAAAATAGCATCTATGTATTGGGTGTATTTGGGATATTTGGGGTTTTCTTTTTCATCTCTGTAAAAGCTCTTCATCATAGTGGATTGTCTTTGAAGCTCTCCCTGTGGACGTAGGAGGATTACACCTCCGAACCACGTAAATCTGGTGTTGCTCTTCCTCTTTTCTTTTCCATTTGCAATTTATTGCTTTGCCTACTTCATCTATATTTGTTGGTATGCTTTGAACATTGATTAGGGATGAAATAACTTGTATTTGAGATCCTATTTATTAGCAAAAATCACAACAATTGGTATCAGAGCAAGGTTACGAGTCTCGTCCGATTTCTTGCAATGTCAAAGTTTACATCTGCAAAATTTGAAATTGAGAAGTTTGATGGCAATGATAATTTCGGATTATGGCAGTAGTAGGTGAAGGCCGTATTAGTTCAACAAGGTCTTCACAAAGAACTTTTGGGAAAAGAAAAGCGACCAGTGACCATGACCGAAGATGATTGGGGAGAACTAGATCTAAAGGCATTGAGTGCAATATATTTATGTTTGGCTGATGGGGTGTTGTACAATGTCCTTGATGAAGAGACAACCACTGATCTATGGAAAAAATTAGAGAAGCTATATATGACGAATTCGCCTACAAACAAATTATATTTGAAGAAGAAATTATATAGCTTGTCTATGGCAGAAGGAACAAGATTGATGGATCACCTACACAACTATAACAAGTTGATTGCACAACTCTTGAGTGTGGAAGTGAAAGTAGAAGATGAAGATAAAGCTTTGATCCTTCTTTCATCTCTTCCACAATCGTAGGATCATTTGGTGACGACTATTCTTTATGGAAGAGACACACTGAAGATGCAGGAAGTCACGACTACTTTATTATCAAATGAGGTGAGGCGAAAATCTAGCATTGATGAAGGAGACAGTTTGATAGTGAAGGAGTCTTATCAAGGGAGAGGATCGTCTATGAGAAGAAGACAATTTGCGAGAAGAGGACGATCTGTGGAAAGAGGCGACAGTAAATATCGACATCTCGAGTTGGAATAGATGAATGCAGCTATTGTCGAGAGAAAGGTCACTGGAAAATTGATTGTCCGAAATTGCAAGAAAATTTTTACGAGGAATATGAGGGCGTCAAGGAGGCAAGCATAGCTTCAGATTCTGATAAAGATGGATTTCACTAACACTTGGATTCTAGATTTTGGATGTTCATATCATATGTGCCCACATAGAGATTGGTTTGATACATATGAGTCTCATAATGGAGGAACTGTTCTTATGGGTAATGATACTGTTTGTAAGACCGTTGCCATAGGGTTAAAGTAAAAATGTTTGATGGGATTGTACGGACTCTAAGTGATGTCAGGCATATTCTTGATCTCCGGAAAAGTCTATCTCCTTAGGTACTCTAGATTCAAATGGTTGTACGTATGATGCAGCCAATGGGGTCTTGAAAGTAAAAAAGGGTGCCATGGTTGTGATGAAGGGAGAAAAGAAAGGTGGTTCACTATATCGATTGATTGGACAAACAGTCAAAGGAGATGCAGCAGTTATATCAGAAACAAATGAAGACGCAACACGTTTATGGCATATGAGGCTGGCTCACATGAGTGAGAGAGGTATGATAGAACTGCATGACAGAAAATTACTTAAGGGTATTAAATCATGTAAGCTTGATTTCTGTAAACATTGCATCCTTGGAAAGCAGAGCAAGGTGAGTTTTAAAACTTCGACCAATAGAAGCAAGCAAATTCTTGAGTATGTGCATGCAGATGTTTGGGGACCAGCTCCAGTGGTTTCACATGGAGGGGCAAGATATTTTGTTTCTTTTATAGATGACTTCTCTCGAAAGGTGTGGGTCTACTTCATGAAACAAAAATCAGAAGCTTTTGAAAAATTTAAATTTTGGAAGGCAAGAATAGAAAAGCAGACCAACAAAAAGGTGAAATATTTGCGAACAGATAATGGTTGAGAGTTCACTTCAAAAGAATTTGAAAATTTTTGTTTGAATGAACGTATTACGCGACATCTTACAACTCCAGGCACTCCACAACAGAATGGTGTAATAGAGAGGATGAACAGAACATTGTTAGAAAGGGTAAGGTGTATGAGACTAAATGCATATTTACCAAAGCAGTTATGGGCAGAAGCAGTGAATATAACTTATTATATGGTTAACCGATCGCCTTTGAGAGCAGTGGGACTCAAAACAAAGAAGAAATTTGGTCTAGACGACCAACAGATTATTCAGATCTTTGAATTTTTAAATGTCCTACATATGTGTTTATTCCAGAGGTACAAAGGACAAAACTTGATGCTAAATAAAAACCATGTATCTTTATTGGATACAAAGATGGAGTTAAGGGATTTAAATTATGGAATCCTAATACTCGAAAAGTAGAAATTAGCCAAAATGTGGTATTTGATGAAGTTTCAATGTTAAAAAAATGTTCAACAGAATGTTCAAATTAATCAGTTTGGTAGTACCTCAATTCAGGTGGAGCACAATGATGAGCAGGAGGAAAATGCAATTGATTCATCCACTATAGAGCCTCCAGATCAAAATCAAGATGAAGTTGTTGAGTCTCAGCCTCAACAACCATATTCCATTGCAATGGGTAGAGAGCAGTGGATTAGAAAGAAGTCATCAAAATTTGATGACATCGTAGCATATGCATTGACAGCTAATTCAGGTGATCCGACAACTTATGCAGAGGCCATGAAAGATGAGGAGAATGCGAAATGGATGGATGCAATGAAAGAAGAGATGAATTCTCTTCATAAGAATCAAACTTGGGAATTGGTAGAGTTGCCTAAAGAAAAGAAAGCAATCGGTTGTAAATGGGTGTACAAGAAAAAAGAAGCATTGTCAGAAGCTGAACCAGTCAAATTCAAGGCAAGATTGGTAGCGAAAGGATATTCACAGCAAGAAAGAATCAATTTCAATGAAATTTTTTTCCAGTGGTGAAACATTGTTCGATCCGAGTCACACTAGCAATGGTTGCTATGTGGGACATGGAGTTGGAGCAGCTAGATGTGAAGACTGTTTTCCTTCACGGAGAATTGGAGGAGGAAATTTATATGAAGCAGCCAGAAGGTTTTGTAGAAAAGAACCATCAGAATTTAGTATGCAAATTGAAACGATTGCTTTATGGTTTGAAGCAAGCTCCTCGACAGTGGTATAAACGCTTTGACACTTTCATGGTGACAAATGGCTACAATAGGAGCAGGTACGACAGTTGTGTATACTTTCATTTTCTTGATGATGGTTCTATTATTTTTCTAGTGCTTTATGTGGATGATATGTTAATTGCTTGTAAAAATATGCATGAGATTAACAAGTTGAAGCAGGAATTAGGCAATGAATTTGAGATGAAAGACCTAGGAAATGCAAGAAAAATCCTAGGAATGGAGATTCAGAGAGACAGGAGCAATGGAAAGTTGTGGTTGACTCAGAAAAATTACATTGAGAAGGTGTTAGCAAAATTTAAAATGACTGAGGCCAAAACAGTGGGTATCCTGCTAGCTCAACACTTCAAGCTATCCCGACAACAGTGTCCGACGACAAGGGAAGAACACGAATACATGTTTGATATACCGTATGCTAATGCAGTTGGAAGTTTAATGTACATGATGGTTTGCACTAGACCGGATTTGTCTCATGCAGTTAGTGTGGTAAGCAGATATATGGCTGATCCAGGGAAAGAGCATTGGAATGCTGTAAAATGGATTTTGCATTATTTGAAGGGTACATCAAATACAGGTTTGTTGTTCGAAAAAGGCATGAAAGCATATATGATTATTGGCTACGTAGACTCTGATCTTGCAGGTGATTTAGACAAACGTCGATCAACTACATGATATATATTTGTTCTAGGTGGAGGTCCGATCAATTGGAAATCTGTATTGCAAAATACTCCTGCTTCATCAATTACAAAAGCTGAGTATATGGTAGCAGTTGAAGCAGGCAAGGAAGCTGTATGGTTGAAAGGTTTGGTTGGAGAACTTGGAATTATTCAGAGAAGTGTACCAGTGTATTGTGATACTTAAAGTGCTATTTGTCTTGCTAAAAATCCAGTGTTTCATGACAGAACAAAGCACATTGATGTGAAGTTTCACAAAATTAGAGACTTCATCTTAAAAGCGATATTTTGAAAGAAAAAATTCATACAGAAGAAAATGTTGCTGACATGATGACCAAGCCATTTAGTATTGCGAAGTTCAGGTATTGCCTAGACTTGGCAAACATACAACATTGCTAGTGCCTTGAAGCCCCACGGAGAGGGGGTGTGTTCTTTAGAGAGATATGACTATGGATGATACTATTCCTCATTGAAGGCCCCAAATAAAAGTAATACCAGGGTGGAGATTGTTGGTGAAGTGGCATGATTTTATAATATATAGTTTGTTATTTTTTTAAATTTGAATGGGTTCAAGTTTAGAAGGGATAGTGGTTTTTTGAATTACAAAATATGGTTGATTTGGTAAAATATGCAAGATCTCAAATTCCTTCATATTAGGAAACCAAATTACACACATTAATTTGGTTTTATTCGGTGAATAAAAAAGGGGAGAGATCTGTGCCCTTTGTTTTTCTTCTTGGACGTTGGTGAATTTTTTTGGGTTTCTGTTTTCTTCTCCACCAATTTAATTCTTGGTAAAATAGCATCTATGCATTGGGTGTATTTGGGATATTTGGGGTTTTCTTTTTCATCTCTGTAAAATTTCTTCATCATAGTGGATTGTCTCTGAAGCTCTCCTCATGGACGTAGGAGGATTACACCTCCGAACCACGTAAATTTGGTGTTGCTCTTCCTCTTTTCTTTTCCATTTGCAATTTATTACTTTGCCTACTTCATCTATATTTGTTGGTATGCTTTGAACATTGATTAGGGACAAAATAACTCGTATTTGAGATCCTATTTATTAGCAAGAATCACAACCCGAAGATCCGTACCAATTGCGTTTCTTGAATGAAGATGAGCGTTGGGATCTTTTCAATAAGAGAGTTAGCTGTCCAACAGACTTGGTAATATGGGTAAGCAATTGGTGGAGAAGTGCAAAGGATTGCCTCTGGCGGTCGTTGTTTTAGGTGGGCTTCTGTCAAAGAAGGCATGTAATGCTTTAGAGTGGAAGAGAGTCCTCGACACATTAGATTGGAGGTTCGACCTGAGCACGAAAGATTGCAGTGAAGTGCTTGCTCTGAGCTACCGTGACATGCCGGAGTATTTAAAGCCTTGCTTTCTCTACTTGGGACTCTTCCCAGGGAAGGCCGAGATCCAATCAAGCAAGCTTAAGATGCTTTGGATCGCTGAGGGGTTTGTGACGGGAAACACAAGGAAACAGGTAGAGGACATTGCAGAGGAGTATCTGGAGGAGCTCTATGAAAGAAGCTTGATCCAAGTGGCATCCAAGAAGTCCTGTGGAAGATCAAGGACTTGCGGGATCAAGTCTTGCCGCATCCACGATCTCCTGAGGGACTTGGCAATTGCCGTGTCCAATGAGTTTGAGTTCCTTAGCGTGTTCGGAAACCAAGATACTGAATTCCCACCAAAGGCGCGCCGCCATCTCTCCATCCATGGTGATGTGAGCAATGAAGTTCCTCTTCACAAATCTTCACCGAGTTTGCGATCCCTCCTGTGTTTCGATCAAATGCAGTTAAATCTGATTCCACTAGTCGAATGTTTGACGTTCCTCAGGGTGATTGATGTGCAGGACGTCGATATCGGGGTCTTGCCCCAATAGGTAGGAAGGTTGATCCATTTACGGTTCTTGGGGTTGAACAACACTAATCTTGAGAGCCTCCCTTCCACTGTGCCAACCTCAGTTTGGAAGTTGAAAGAATTGAGGCATTTCTATCTGGATTAGTGCTCTCCTAAACAGATTGAAGGTTTCCCAAACATTCAGACGCTAAATGGTATCGCTGCTAGTGGCTGGATAGAGAAGAGCCTGGTTAAACTTACCACCCTCAGTCGATTGGCCATTACTAAAATTTCATCCAACCATATGAGTGCGTTAGCTGCTGCGCTCCGTTGGCTTGGACATCTTAGATACTTGGCACTAAAAACAGAAGGGCAGTCTCCTGTACCGAATAACCTGCAATTCAGTGATCTTCAAGATCTCTACTTGTTAACTTTGTTTGGGCAACTAGGGGTACCAAACAACTTCCCTCCAATACTGATGAAGCTATCACTAGGTTCATCGCGGCTTGTTGATGATCCTTTGCCTATTCTTGGACAACTACAAAGCCTTGAAAGCCTGAAACTACTAAAGGATTCTTATACTGGGACACGAATGGTCTGCCCTTCTTCGTGCTTTCCGAAATTGAAGTTCTTGACCTTCTATTTACTTGACACAATCTGGAGGTGTGGGAAGTCAAGCATGGTGCGATGACTTGCCTCACACACTTGGTTGTCTCTAAATGCAAAACCTAGAGATGCTTCCGGAGGGTTTAAAGCACGCAAAATCCTTCCAGGAGTTGGAGTTAGCTGGAATGCCAGTCTCATTCAGAAACAGGGTTCAGCAGGATTTTGGGGAGAGTTGGCGAAGTATCCATCACACAACTTCCATTATTTTATACACACGGTGAACCAACTCCTTGTTGGTTTCATGAGGTACTGTTTAACCGTTCTTAAAATTTACTCTCTATTTCTTTCTAACTTATTGACTGACATACAGGGGAGGGGTGGGGGAAGAGGTTCATGTTAATGGTCATAGTTTGATTGTGGAATCTATATAGTTTTCAGGGGAACAAATTATGGGAAGCATGGGTACTAACTTTGGAATTGATCAAAATGTAGCACTTATCATCCATTAATCTAAATCTTCCTCTAATGATTAGCTGGCTCTATTTTCAAAATAATGATTAGCTGGTTCTACATGTCTATTTTCAATCACATTTGATCTGTGATCGCGATATCCTTATTTGTTGAGAAACTTGAGCATTATAATTCACATATATCAATACCATCAAGCTTATGTTCTTAATGCACCGTCCTTTTGTTCTTTAAGTTTTTCATTGTTCAATGTATCACTGCAATGTTATATATGTATGTTAGATTCCCAGAATTTCTACTGAATGTTGTTTTCAAACTATGCATTGTGAGCTGGCTTCTTTATTAGGAGTGCATAGAAGGAACCTCCAAAGCTTCAATAGTTACTCGATCTTCTCTTGGTAGCAGATCATCAAAAATTTCAAGAATAATATTTTCTTTATATTCCGGTCCAGTTTGTGTCGCTGTTAAGCAACGTGATTTCCTATGTGCTTTGCTTATCATATGTCATGTCAATTTATTTCGTGTTGGGAGTGGATATATGTATTTTGAATTAAACTTCTTTGAAAATCATGCAGATGAACTCTTTCCATTAGTATATTGTGCTTTTCTATTTTATACAAATAGTATCAATAGAACTTCAGGATTGGAGTTTATGATATAGACACAAATTTTAGACCTGGAGAACAGAATCTTCTTGTGAGTTTGAGGTTTGCATATTTCAGGTGAATTGAACATCATATTCCCCCGATGAAGTTTAATTTTATCAATGTTCTTGCTCAATTTTTTTGTCAAATAGACAGAAGACTATTTTATCCTATCTCAAGCATGTAACAATTCTTTAGACAGAAGACTATTTTTTTTTGACCTGGAGAACAGATTCTTGTGAGTTTGAGGTTTATTTATACTTGCACAGTAGAATTCAAGCATCAACTTTTCTTTTCTTTTTTCTTCAGATACAAAACAGTTCTAAACATAGAATCAACAACTTCATCTTAACTTTCTCTTCTCTCAAGTAATAGTACATTTTAAAAAGTGAAAAAAAATGATTTGACGCGATGACCCATTGATTTAAAAGAGATGATGATGTGTGATTTAACATGACTTATGCTAGTAACTATTGCTAACTTGAAATATTGTCATTCTCAAAAATTCAATTGTCATATTCATATTTAAAAATAAAAAATAATACACTCAATCCATTTTATAGCATCTCCAAGGGATCACTTTTTTTTTTCTCCTTCAACTAATCAGAGGAGTGGAGGAGAAAAAACATCTCCAAGGGGCTCCTCAACACTCAACAAATCGGATGGGGGAGCTTGGAAGCTCAACAAATGGGGGAGGCATGTGAGAGCTCCTAAATGTGGGGTTCACATAAAAAAATAAAAATAATATTTTTTCTCATAGAGTGAGTCCCACATAAAATTAATTCATTTAAATTAAATATAATTAATAATTAATATACCCTTAAAAAATATAATGTTTAATATAATAATATTTTCTCTCATATGGTGGGTCCTCCAAGATCCCACATTAAAATTTAAATATAATTAATTTGAATTTAAAAATATATATTAATAAAATATTATTGTAAGAGTCATTTTAAGAGTATGGTTGGAGTGGACACATTATTAAAAACTACTTAACTAGGTATATGTGCCATGCTACACCAATGAAGGATACATTGGTGGAGCATGGTTAGAGATACTCTTACAGTTTGAAATGCAGTTTTTTTTTAAGATCATATATCTCATCTTATTACATTTTTTTTTTAATAAAATGTGATATATATGCTTGAATTGAAATATATCATTTACAGAGAATGTAATTTTTTTTAACAAGGTATATACCGAGAATTCGAGATTGTCGTGAAACTTAATTAATACAAGTTGTTCTTTCACCATATTCTACTTAACAGGGTTTTGAGCTCAGATTAGCAAATGTTGATCTCATAAGAGAAACATTTATTAATTTAAAAGTGGTTTAAAAAATTGATGCGTTTAGACTGGTAATGGATATTTTTCTCTCCTGAAATATACTCAAAATGTTAATATTATAGCTTGGCATGATGCCGCATTAGATAACAAGGATGCCGACATAATTTGATATTTTCATCAACCGCCCTATGTAGGAAAAACATTATTTTATGAACGTTTCTTGAAAAAGTCAACATTTTTACTTCGGTCAATCTGTGATAAAACAATGTGTCTGTTAAAGATATTAGATTAGATTTGTTATTATCTTAGTTTGTTATTATATTAGTTTGTTATTATCTTAGTGTGTTACACGTGTAACACTTCCACAAGAGTTTTAATGTTTCATTATTATTTTGTCTCCCTTATTTCTAACATGGTATCAGAGCCTCCACCTCTGAAATCGTATATCTACATAAGTTTCTTCTTCTTCCCCCATCTGATTGGAGAGTCTTCAATCGGAGCGGGGAGGACTTTTGACCGTTCTCGTCATTGGGCTGTCATCATCGCGCCCATCACCGTCGTTGTCCTTGCGCCCGTCGCGCACCTGAGTCCGTCGCTCCCGTCATCATCGTTCGGCTGTCATTGTCTTCATCATCACCGTTGCTCCCATCGTGAAGACCCTGCATGAAGTCCCCATGTAACGTGGACGTGTGAAGACCCATTGTGACGTGGACGCGTGACTTGGCCATCCAACCAGCCCGTTCGTGCAGTCCCAGACGCGTCCGTGTTGCCCTGCCGCGCCCAGTCACCTGCTGCGCCGCTCTGCTGCACCCGTCCGCCCCGCCTGTCCGCCGGCGCAACCCGTCTCGTGATTCTACACCACACGTCGGATCTCGTCGGTGCCATACGTGATTTTTGCAACATATCAAATCTGATTTCACGTAACATTTGGTGATCATACACGTGCTATGCTGATTTGGCGAGATCTCATACACAGATTTCACAAAACAATAATTTATTGAGATATATATTAATCTTGATTGGTTGAGGATAAGTGGGAGCACAAACCATCTACAGCAGTTCGGATTGATTTCACGTGATGCATAGAACTAATATCAAGTGAGGATCTTGGGTTACGTGAGGATCTTGTCCACAATGTCATCTCGAACATCACAGGATATTTGTCCAGCCGGCCACGCGTGCTCCACGCGGTTTCTTGGCCGCGTTTCACGCGTTCCACTGTTGTCGTCGCCCGTCCGCGCCGCCTCGTCACACCGCGTCTGTCCGCGTGCCTGAGCAACGCCCCGGCAGATCAGCCCTTCACGGTCAGCCCGTCCGTTATCATCATCTCCCGAAAATCAGCCAGTCACGATCAGCCCATGTGAGATCCCAAGGATCACGTCCGCAGCATCCGCGTGAAGATTGTGTGAGTCAAATCCGACTTGTCAAGCCGATTCGTCAGTCACTCGGCAAGCCGATTCGCTCCAACTCGGCCGCCCACTCGTCCGACTCGCCTTGATTCATTCCTTGTTCAACTCGTCTGGCTGACTCGGCCCGACCCGATTCAGCAGTTCGACTGTTACGTCGTGTTTCTTTCCTGGACTGTTACAGCTTCATTCGGACTCCGAATTTAGTCATCCAGATACTCATTTTATTCAGTTTTTCATTCTCTACACATCCATATATGTTTTTTTTCCCCATTTTCTTCTGATTTTCGTCAGTTTCAACATCATCGTTTCTTTTCTTTCTTGGATCTTCTTCTTCCTTTGAGATCCACTATCGTCGTCATCATTCGCCAAGTGGTGTCGTTTTTATGCAGCATCGCTGCCTCTGTGCGCTATCGTATTCGCGCACTGTCATTTTCGTGTGCCGTTATTTTTCACGCACCGTTGTCTCCGTGCACCGTTGTTCCCGCGCACCGTCGTTTTCGTGTGCTGTTGTCCTCGCGCACCTTCATTTTTCGTGCGCCGTCGTTGTACTTGCACACTGTCGTTTTTATTCTTCTTCACTGTCAGCGCGCCTCTCTTCTTGCGTTAGTCTGCACCGTTTGCGTCGCCATCCGCGTCACGTTTCTTCTACTTCTTCTTCTCCGTTGGGGCATGCACCAGCCACTGGCCGCCCATTGCAGACACCAGCCTCTGCCACCATCGTCTCATTTTTATGCAAACTCTAAAGGTTCTACCCTTTAGAGTTTGTGAGAGGGTGTTAAAGAATCTCCGCCACCATTGTCCGCGTGCTGTCTCCGCTGCCTGTCCACGTTCGTTTGTGCTCCGTGTGAGCATCTGCATTCACAGCCTCTCCTTGAGCCTCCGCGAGCTCTACGTGCGCCATCTGATCTAGTGGACCAGCAATTCCGACTGACTCAAAGAGCGGGAGCGACTCTGACTGACTCAAAGAGCGGGAGCGACTTCGACTGACTCAAGAAGAGCAGGAGCGAAGTGATGGATCTAAAAGACAGATGACGATTATCAATTCACAAAAATAAATTGGAGGTGTTTGAAAATAAGATTTTTAGTTTATCATCTTTGTGCAAACTCTACGGGTACAACCCTTCAGAGTTTAGGAGAGGGTGTTAAAGATATTAGATTAGATTTGCTATTATCTTAGTTTGTTATTATATTAATTTATTATTATCTTAGTGTGTTACACGTGTAACACTATTATGTACTATTATATAAAGGGTTTTAGTCCCTCTCTAATACAACAAGAGTTTTAGGGTTTCATTATTATTTTTTCTCCCTTATTTCTAACAGTGTCAATTGGTATGTTAGGGAATCTTTCAATTCCGAATCGCCAACTTATTTATTTATTTAATTATTTTGTGATAACTATATTAAAAAATTTATATTATATTTAAAAATTGATTCAAATATATTTTTTTCCTGTTTGCTACATTAAAAAAATGAATAAATTGATCTACTTTGATTTGGATTTGGTTTCACTTTAAAAAAACTGAATTAACCTAATGAACCAAATCGAATTAAATTTAAACCTATAATTATTCATGATCAATATTCATTTAGATCATCAATTATATTATACACATTACTATTCATATAAATGACACTAATTTATATCATCAATTCTAGCCTGTTTTTGAGTAAAGTTGTAAACCAACACTTAAAAAACTCTAACCAATTTGGTTCGATTTTTAACGGTTTGGTTCGATTTAGTTCATGTTAATCAAACAATTTTGGTTGGGTTTTTTATTTTTGGTCCGTTTTTTTGTTCGATTCCGTTCGGTTCTGGCCTGGCAAAGCATGATCTTGTTCTGGTCATTTTATGAATCATCCGAAGATCTATAATTTAGTTTCTATTTGACAGAGTAAAAGAACAGATTTGAAAAGCATTCAACTGATTGTTGTTTTTGCCTTTTTACTGTATCATCAATTGCACTCAAGGAATTAACAGAAGCCTATAACATTGAGCTTGATATTTGCATGAACAGTGAAATATTTTTGTTACAGAGATCTCTAAAGCTACGTAAATCCAGCCTAATTGTCATGATAAACAATCTAACCCAATTCTTATTTGGAGTACATACCACGCAGAATTCTCAAATTGAACACTTGAATTGACAGAACACAAAACACACACAGACTGAAGCACAAGTCTGTTACGATTTATAGATCTTGGGATGCAATCAATCAAAGGAATAAACAAACAAGTCAAAGGAAAGACACAAAGAATTACGTGATTCGACAAATCTTGTCTATATCCACGCAACACACCAAAGATCAATCCACAATCAACGAGAAGTTTTTACAATAGTCACGCCGAAAATATGACATCATTAATGGAAAAAAAATCAATACACGAAAGGCACCCCCGTCCGACCCTGCGTGGCGCCAACAATTCTCTGCGCACATCATCAAGCCCACAATATATAACAAAATCAACCACTTTAAGTGACACATTGAATAAATAACCAAGGACAACCAAACACACACAAACTGTTGAGATGAAACAAAGTAACAGAATAACCAAGTTGGTAGCTCTTTCTTCCATTGACTTAGGCTCCACAGACCACAGCGATGTCAATTGCCTACATACATAATAAATCCTTAAATCTTCCGAGAGAAGTAACATAGTTTCTAATTATTGCAAAATAAATAAGAATTCCTTTATAAAAAAAAAAATCCAAGAAGATTTCTTGGTAAAGTGGAAGACATCAAAGAAAGGAAAGTTTGAAAGAGGAACACAAAAGGGAAGGTTTGAAAGAGAAAGCCATACCTCTCTATGGCCAACACCAACACCTTCTTTAGAGTGATTTATGTCATGAAAATCATTCAAACTTCCAGTTCCCTAACATCATCTCGAGTTCTTCTTTCTGAGATGTCCATTATCTTTCGTTTCATCCATTTCACTCGTGTAAAAATACCTGTAAGAAATTTTGTACTGTGAATAACTAATCAATTAAATATGTAATCAAAGTTCTAATGAATTTTATAGCATGCAATTGCAAGGGACAGGTAATATACCATGCCAAGCATCAATGTTCTTTGATACGAATAAGATTTTGCCTAGAAAACAATGCTTTTCATGTCCCGTTACGAAATAAGTGAACTGATCAATGAAGTCTTCGAATTCCTAGGCTGCTTCCCTTGCTTCCCTCACCCAGATTGCAGCGATTCCATCCCCCTTGCTCAGCAGGTCAGCATGTCTGATGATGGTTTGGATCATCTCCAGCTCACTCAATATATCTTTCATGTTACTCCGCAACAACGCACTGATCTATGAAATGTTTTTCTGAGAAGACCCTTTTAGTTTTTAGAGAACAATCAAATGTGCACCAATGGATGTTCAAAGTCTACATTCTCAAGTAAGTGTAGATTCACTCTGTTTTTGATATTCAGACTTTTTCATCTGCTTGACAGAATCGAACAACAGTGATTTCTATGATGATAATCTGTGCCTTTGGAAATTGTTTTGGTCACCCACTCCACATTTTTTTCACATGAACTTCTGCCAGGCACTAAATTTTTTCTTTCTCCATCTTCGTCTATTCTATTGTTTTCTGGTGATGGATAGTCTCCATGTGATGGATTGAAATAACCTGCAGATGCATCACAAGATGTTAGATTAGGATGCGATAATACTGAAATTTTTATTAATTGATCAATGATACCAAATCGCACAACAAAGATATTAGTTTTGAAAATCTTCTATTACTGAGAGTGCTTGGTTTTGCCTATAGTATGCCACTCATATGCTCTGTGAAATTTGGCAAGTTCAGTATCTCTTATGAGCTCAGTCGCCTAGAATAATCATCAAGTCAACCTAAGAAATACATGACAGTCTACAATCAAGTGTTGAATTCCATGTGAAGACTTTTGCTGTGAAATTGGATGGGCAAATTAGATAGAACCTGTAAGAGAGACAAATTTATCATCATGAACTCATTTTCCAGCTACCTGAAAAAGGTTTCAGGGGAAGCCATGCCTCTGTGTTAAACAGACCTTGGAAATGAAGTATAGGACATGAAAAATAAACATCCCAACAAAATAAAAAGAAACAAAAACATTTAACAGTCTTGTCTGTGAATCATTTGTTGATGAAGATGCGAATTTCTCAGATTACTTTATTGCAAAGAAGATCTCAAAAAAGCTTAAATTTTGTAAAAGAAAACAATGCTTGCCTCTTTGTGTCAAGAACTCAAGATGGTCGATGAATACGTGGAGTCTTGTCCACAGGAAAGACTCCTGGTTGCAAAAAAATTTCAAGGGTCCACTTCCCATCTGACTGCATGAAATGCTTAACGAGGGGGATGCGACTGATCTTTTTGTGATCGACTCCTTGCCCTCGCATGCTCTCCAAGAGCTCATTTGGCATTTCTTTTAACTGGAGCACTTGGAGCTTTTTGAGGTACTCAATGCCCTGTGGCAGCGTCTTCAGCTTAACGCACCTAACCAGATTTATCCGTTGGAGGCTCTGCATTGCTCTTTCCTCTATCTTTATCTGACTGAGTTGGCTCAGATCAAATAAACACAGTTTTCTTAGAGAAGTGAATCCATCTGCTTTGAAGCACAACTCTTCACCATTGTATGCCTTGCGGAGGTCAAGGTGCGTCAGGTTGGGTAAATATTGGAGGGTGGGGAGAGGATCAGCTGACAGTTCAGATGATCGCAGATTCAGTATTCTGAGGTTTGTAAGGGAGCTGAACCAGTCAAGCCAACCTCCTGAAGGCACTGCTCTCAAACGCGCTCTCAAACAGAACTTTTCAAGAAAGGGAGGGGGTGTATCTATAGAATTCAATTCTAGAAATCCTTCACCTTTTTCAATTGCTTGAACATACAATTGGTGAAGAAATCTCATCCTTTTTATTGAGGCACACAGCTCAATCCCATCAGTCTCACTCACCTCCACAATTGCCAATGACCTAATCTGCATGAGGTTCCCAACATGTCGCACGAGCTCATTGTTAGTGTAACACCTGTGTATTTTCTATTATTTACATATTTGATTTAAATATATAAATAAGATATTTAAATTAAAATTAGTGTGTTTTATGTGTTTTAAGTTTTGGTCCATTTAGTGTATCCTTATGGGCTAATTTCAATTTGCAATTTGAAATACTAATTGTTATGTTGAAATTTTTATATATTTTTCTTTTTAAGATTTTCAATATTTTAAATGGTTACAATCTCATTAACATTAGAGCTCAAAAGATTAAGTTTTGAAATTTCATTATTATTAATTTTGAGGGACCCAGTTTTGAATTTGTGAATTTCTTATAATATGTTTCAGGGACCTATATGTAATTCTGATAGGGACCTATTTGTAAATATAAATAATATGGGGGTCGTTTTGTCATTTTCGTTAGATTTAGGTATCAAGTCTATATATCTATATAGGGGTGTGTGGTGGGTCTCGTCAGTTCGGTAGAAACAGAGAGAGAGAGAGAAGAAAAGAAAAAAAAAAGAAGGGTATTTAATTTTTTCTTTTTATCCTTTTATTTTCTTTTTATTAATTAGATCCATGTTTAGGTGTTTGGATTTTTAAACTTTTAATAAAAATAGAGTTTTGATTTATTATTTATTTTAAAGATTAAATTTATTTTTATGTTATGAGATTTTAAGTTTTTAATAAAATTAGAGTTTTGATAGATATATGTTCATGTTATTGGATTTCTAAGTTTTTATAAAAATTAGGGTTTTTAATTTATTTTCATGGTTAGATATATTTTTACGTTATGGGATTTTTAGTTTTTGATCAAGTTAGAGTTTTGATATGTATATGTTCCTATTGTTAAATTCTTATGATTTTATAATAAAACTAGGGTTTTGATATATTATTTATTATTGCTAGATCTATGTAAGGTTTTTAAATTTTTGAGTATTCTTAAACATAGGGTTTCGATTTACTATTTATTTTAAAGATTAGATCTATGTTTAGATTTATAAAATATAAGTTTTTAATAAAACTTGGGTTATGAGTTATACCTATACTTAATAAGTTTTATTTATTTTTAATTTTTATTGACTAATAATTTATTTTTAAAGAAAAAAAAATATTTTTTGTATTATTTTATGAATTTTCATTATTTTATTATTATTTTAAATTTTCTGGATTTTTATCTTTTTCTGATTTTTTCTTTTCTGATTTCGTCTTTTCTGGTTTCGTCTTTTAGTGTCTGGTTTTATTGTAAATAAGTTTTTAATCTTTTTCTTAGATTATGGTATATATGGATGGGTTTTTTATTGTTGGGTATAAAAATTTATACCTAATAATTATGGATAGGTAATTAGGTCTTGGGCTTAAGCTTAAATTATATGTTTTAATTAATAATTTATTTGATTTATCTAGGTTATGATTTTTGTTGTGGGCTTCATTCTCCGGACCTAGGGTCCATTCGAGGTGAGTAGACCTATCGATTTATTTCGTGTGAACTTTTGCTCTATAACGTTGAATTTCATATGCCAATCATATTTGTGTGATATTATGTGTCATCCATGCATTTATATTTTGATAAATTTGCATGATTTGGATATTTTCTTCATATTGATCAAATTGTATTTTTGTTGAATGAAATTTGCATGATTTAATTCCTTCATCATGTCATTAAAATAGCATGAATTATGCTATTCATGTTTCAATAATTAACATAATTCATTGTCTGATGCATATGCTTTCGAAATAATATTTGGATTAAAGATTTTCATTTCGAGACTTTTGAAAAAATTTAGGACTAGTGGAGACAACCTAGTCCTAAGAGATTTTATCAAGATGCATATCATAACATATTTTCAGGAATAAATCCCCCCGTAGTATTTCGCCTTTGGGGAGGAAGGTTTAGGACTCGAAGAGTCCCAAGATCGGTGAGGGGTGTGGTAAAGCATTCCTTACAGCGGCGGATTCCTTTGTTTAGAGTCTGTAGCAACCGGGGCATCCTGTGCTAGTGTTCTCGTAGTGATGGCAGCGGCGACCCATCAGCGTCTTCTAGATCCGACGTCTCCTCGAGGGAGCTTTTTGAGCGATTTAGTTGTTTGGGGCTTGGCACACCTATTTTGGGGAACGGTTCTTCCGATTGAAAACCCTACTCGGTCATATCATTTAAGTTGCATGATTTTTATAACGTGGACTAAGGATTGGGCCACGTGATTGCATTAAAATTATATTTTATTAAGCTCATGAATTTAATTTGATTTTTTTAAAAAGAAAATTCTTATTTTTTATATATATAAATATATATATACATAATCATATTTTTTTTAACTCTCATGATTTCTCTGATATGGGCTAATGATTTGGGCCACGTGTGCATTAAAATATTTTTTTAAAAGTTCATGATTTTAAATTGATTTAATAAAATAAAATATTTATTAAATGAAATTCTGATTTTCATAAAACCTTATTTTTATATGTAACTATCATATGAAGTAATTTGTCAGTGGGCTTATTCACTGAGTTAATTGCTCACCCTATTCGATATGGGCTGGTTGTTTCATAACCAGGTAGCTCATATTCTGAGGACCAAGACAAAGCTTGAATTTTTCATAAGCTTCAAGGATCTCGTCGAGGTAGCAGTATTGGAGAATAAATAATAGTTACGGTCAACTATTTGGATTTACTGTAGTTTAGATGGCTCCCACACGGATGGTTTAGTATGTCTTTTCATTATAATATTTTGTTTATGTCAGACTCTGATAATTTGTAAGACCGTTAGTGGTTTGTAACTTTTGGATATTGTTTTTGTGTTTTATCATTTTCTATTTTTATTATATTAGTATTGTTATTTTTCAAGTAAAAGAAAAAAAAAAGCTGTAAATTTTTGTCTTGTAATTGGATTAAATTAAGTAGCGATCCATTTACCGTCCGATAAGCGGTTAGGTAAATACCGGGGCGTTACAGTTAGAGACAATGCGTTGAAGAGTCTGAAGATGCTTCTGGGGACTGTTTCCATAGGCAACCATATATCATTTTTACCTGAACAACTAATTAACAAATGTCGTAGATTGTATAGTTTTCTGACCTCATTTGGTAACTTATCTGCACTGCAATTTTGAAGGTCGAGAGTTTGTAAGTTCTGAAGCTTTGCCAAAGATTTGGGAAGCATCTTCACTTTTGTGCTCCTTAAGCTTAGGAACCTCTAATTGAACAAATTACCCACTTCATTGGGCATGCTCTCAACAGATGAACCTTGTAGATCCAACACCCTTAATAACCGAAAACCTAGTTCAGCCTTCCTATGAAAAGTTTTAGAAACCCAATCATGAGTAGTAAAAACCAATAAAGATCGAAGTTGGGGCATTTTATCCAATCCTATTTGAATAGACTTGTTGACTTCAATAATTGATAGTCGACGATCTCCATTAATCGGTTGTGCTCCGAGAATCTTGCAAAAGTTTTGCTGCGTAGATAACGATATACCCAACTCAATTATTATGTCATGCATATGATAAAATTTTGGCCTTCCACAATCATTTGTTTCTATAACACGAAGCATTCTCCTATTAACGAGTTCATTAAGATACAACTCTGCTCTATCCTCCATTGTCATTCCTTCCCTTTCTTCCACAAATCCTTCCGCTATCCACAACCTGCTGATCCTATTTCTTTTAATCTGATAATCCTCAGGAAAAGCACAACAGTATAGGAAACAATTTTTCAAGTAGTGTGGTAGATCATAAAAACTAAGCATCAAAATATTCCACAGGTTTTCAAGCTGTGGGTCGTGACTGAACATCTGGTTGAGGTCGCTGGAGACAGCGTTCCACTCGAGCAATGAATGTTTTGAATACAAATAACCACCCAAGGTCACAATCACCAGAGGTAACCTATCACATCTATTGAAGATAGCTTCTGCTGGAACCTTCAACTCCTCAGGACAATTGCCCCTTAGTTCACCTCGGAAAGCATTATTATAAAATAGTTTCCATGCTTGCTCACGCTCCAAAGGTTGAAGATTGAAAATATGACCCTCTGATGCTACTGAAGAAGCTTTTTCATTGTTTCTAGCTGTGAATATGATCCTACTTTGACATTTACTCTTTGGAAATGCATCCCGAATTTCATGCCATACCTCCATTTTCCATAAATCATCCAGGACAATAAGGTATCTTTTTGTATGCAAGTATTGATGAAGCAACTGGGCGAGTCTCATTGTCACCAACTTGTCAATGTCTTCGGGAACCATCTCCTTCTTCTCAAGGAACAGTTCCTTTATGGCCTTTCCGAGCACATCATGTGAAATTTTAAAGTGAACTTTGTTATCTATCTATCTATTTATCTTAGCTTTTTATATTGAGGGATGTAGTGAGGCAACTTTGTATTTTGTGTGGGGCACTATTGACTTCTTGCACAAGTGTTTATCTCCTACACTTTCCACTACCAACCACCTCATTCACCACTTTCCCATATCTTGACTTCCTATGTCACCCACCATATTTTCCATGACTTGAAAAATCAAATTGACCATTATTTTTTCAAGATCTCCATTTACCTATACATGGACCATCACTTCCCATAAGCTTTATATTTCCCTATGCATTGGTAAATCACATTGACTACCTTTTCCCAATATCTACACTTACCCATGCATTGGTACACCACAAAAGTGATTATGTGCACCAACTTCCCATAACCTATTCCCCATACCAACCTTGCCTATAAAAGGAGACCCTCTCCACCATTTTCACCAACTCAACTCAATCTATCTCACTCCACAAAATCCCAACACCACCTAAAACATACACTTGTGCAAGCTTGTCTCTAGTAGCCCAATTTTGAATGTAAGCTTGTCTCTTGTAGTGAATATCAAATTGCCAGTTTTCCCTCATCTTTAAGTTGTTCATTCTTCTTCTACTTTTGGTTGTGAGTCTTGGGCTAGTGTGACTTTGGTTGCACTATTTGAGAGCCTCGTGTCTCTCCACATGGTATCAGAGCTACAAGGGTTGTAGTTTGGTGCTTTTCAAGATTCCCTTGGTGAAGAAGTTTGTTCGGAGCTTCGAAGATGGATTCGGGAGGTCGTGTTGGCGGACTTGGCTTTGTGGTGCTTTCACAAACCAACTACAAGAGGTGGAAGTCGTGTATGGAGTCCTACCTTCTTGGTGAGGACTTGTGGGAGGTTGTTGGTGGGGGTGAGAAGGAGGCTCCGGAGGATACGCCGGAGAACGCTAATGCATTGAAGAAGTGGAAGACTTCTAATGCAAAGGCGGAGTTCATATTGAAGAGATCGGTTTCCGAAGAATTGTTCGAGCACATCATAGATTGCACATCGGCGTGCAATATATGGGAGACCCTTCATGGGTTGTTCAACAAGAAGAACGTTGCTCGGTTACAATTGTTGGAGAATGAGTTGGCCAACTCTTCTCAAGGCGATCTCTCTATCTCTCAATTCTTCTTGAAGATCAAAAACTTTGTTCGGAGATCTCTATTCTTGACCCGGACGAGCCTATCTCGGAGGCGCGGTTGAAGCGGCACATCGTTCGTGGGCTCAAGAAGAGTACATTCCCTATGTCACATCTATTCAAGGGTGGGCAATCCAGCCATCCTTGGTGGAGTTTGAGAACCTTCTTGCTTCGCAAGAGTCTCTAGCTCGACAAATGGCGGGGTGTTCTACTTCCGATGGTGACGGGAATGCCTTGTTTTCTTCCAACAAAAAATCTGGGAAGAAAGGCAAGGAGAAGAAGAAGGACGATGGCGACTCCTCTAGTAAATCGGAGGGGAATCGGAAAGGTGTCAAGTGTTACCGTTGTGGTAAACTTGGACACATTAAGAAGAATTGCCGCGTGAAGCTCAATGGTGGCAATCTTGCTCAAAAAGAGGGCGTCGAAGAAGAAGATTGGGGGAATTGCTTCTTGACGGAGGCAACTTCGGTCAATGCCTTGGCCTCCATCAACTTCAAAGAGGATTGGATCATCGATTCCGGTTGCGGCCATCATCTAACCGGCGATGACTCCAAGTTCTCTTCTCTCCAAGATCATTATGATGGCAATGATCGGATTGTCACGGCGGACAATACTATACACCCGGTGGAGAAGGTCGGGAGCGTCATCCTTGGTGGCAAAGGAGGCGACGACGCTATCACACTTAAGAGTGTGTACCATGTTCCGGGTGTGAAGAAGAACCTTCTCTCCGTCTCCAATACGGTGGATACGGGTCATTATGTCTTGTTCGGGCCACAAGACGTGAAGATTCTTCGGAATGTTTCCAAGTTGGAGGGAGACATTGTCCACACCGGAAAGAGGGTAAATGATCTCTTTGTTTTATCTGCCTCTTCTTCATATGTTGATAAAATGAGCACCAATGATAGTGCATCCATATGGCATGCTAGATTAGGGCATCTTAGCATGGATAAACTAAATATCATGGTGAAAAAGAACCTTGTTGATGGGCTTCCTTCCTTGGGCACCTTTGGTGGAGGAGAGTGTGTGAGGGATGCCAATATGGAAAGGCACATCGTCTTCCATTCGATAGGTCCCTCTCTCGGTGCAAGAGTCCTTTGGAGCTCATCCATAGTGACTTGATGGGGCCTTGTTCTACACCATCTTATTCGGCTCTCTTTATATGCTTTTATTTGTTGATGACTTTTCACGGTTCACTTGGGTGTATTTTGTAAAAGAAAAATCAGATGTTTTCTCAAAGTTCAAGGAGTTTAAGGTGATCGTAGAAGGCATGCTCAACAAGAAGATCCGGAGGCTCCGCACGGACAATGGGGGAGAGTTCACTTCGAACGACTTCTCCTCATTTTGTCGTGAGCACGGCATTCGGAGGGAGCTTTCTTGTGCCTACACTCCACAACAAAATGGCGTGGCGGAGAGGAAGATTCGTCACTTGGTGGAGACGTGCAAGAGTTGGTTGCATGCGAAGAATTTACCCAAGGCCTTATGGGCGGAGGGTATGGCATGTGCGACCCATGTGATCAATCGGGTGCCTCTTAGCCCGATTAACATGAAGTCTCCATATGAGCTCTTATACGGGGAGAAGCCCAATGTGAAGCATCTCAAGGTGTTCGGATCTATTTGCTATGTTCATGTGCCCGATGCAAGGAGGTCCAAGTTGGATGCCAAGGCCAAGAAGTGCATCTTCATTGGCTACGATGAACGGAAGAAGGGGTGGAAATGCATGGATCCCGAAACTCACAAATTCAAAGTTTCAAGGGATGTTGTATTTGATGAGATCACCTCATTTTATGGCCCGAGTGTTGCTGGTCCTGAAGGTGTTGGTGCTCTCTCGGACATCAACAAGAAGCCGAGGCCACCGTTAGCTTGCCGGTCTCCTCTAGTGCTCCTATTTCATCGGAGGGCTCTTCTTCTTCGTCGATGGGGGAGCCAAGTGAGAGGGGGAGCCGGATTTCTTCTTTTGATCTGGATGAACAGCAAGAAGAGAATGTGGTGGAGGCTCCAAGCGGGCCTACTCTTCGGCGATCGGAGAGGAAAATTGTGAAACCCATGCGGTATCGCGATGGGAATTTGGTGAGCACCATTCCTTGTTTACTTGCCGGTCCTATTGATGAACTTGAACCTTCCTCTTTCAGTGAAGCTAAAGGTGTGAAGGAGTGGGAGGACGCCATGGATGAGGAGATGCGTGCGCTCATCAAGAATGAGACTTGGGTTCTTGTTCCAAAACCCAATGATGTGAAGCCGATCACTTGCAAGTGGGTGTACAAGACGAAGCGAAAGGCGGATGGAAGTGTTGAGCGTTTCAAAGCTCGACTTGTGGCTAGGGTTTCTCTCAAAAATATGGAGAGGACTATGAGGAAACTTTAGTCCGGTGGCCAAGATGACTTCCGTTCGGGTGGTGATTTCTTTGGCGGCTTCGCTTGGATGGAGACTATGGCAACTCGATGTCAAGAATGCCTTCTTGTATGGCGAAATTGACAAGGAGATTTATATGGACCAGCCCCGGGATATGTCTCTAGCACTCATCCGGAGTTTGTTTGTAAACTCAAGAAGGCTCTTTATGGGCTTAAGCAAGCACCGAGGGCATGGTATGGTAAAATTGCGGAGTATTTACAATTTTGTGGATATTGTGCTTCTAACTCCGATTCTAGTCTCTTTGTGAAGAAGCAAGGGTGTCTCCACATGATTGTTCTCTTATATGTGGATGACATGATCGTCACGGGCAATGATGAAGGGGAGGTTGCTAAGCTTCGGTCCGAGCTTTCCATTCGATTCGAGATGAAAGATCTTGGCGAGCTAAGCCATTTTCTTGGTTTGGAAGTGGAGAAGGTGGACCTTGGGCTCTTCCTTTCTCAAAAGGGCTATGCGAAGAAGATTGTTGAGAGGTTTGGGTTGAACCAAAGCAAACGGTGTTCCACTCCTCTCGATTCAAGCATGAAGATTGCTCGTGATGATGGAAGCTTCTTCCGGACCCTCGCCCATATCGTGCTCTTGTGGGTAGTCTCATCTATTTGACTATCACAAGACCTGACATTGCATTCTCTGTTGGACTTGTGAGCCGTTACATGCATGAACCGCGGAAACCACATTTGGAGGCGGCAAAACGCATTTTGAAGTATGTGAATTCCACACTTGACTTTGGTCTTCTTTACAAGAAGAAAGTTGAGTTTTCTTTATGTGGATTCACGGATGCCGACTTGGGTGGTGACTCGGATGATCGGAGGTCTACATCCGGTTATGTTTTTCTATGCGGATCAGCCGGGGTCTCTTGGTGTAGTAAGAAACAGGATTCTGTGTCTATTTCTACTACGGAGGCGGAATACAAAGCCGCTACTCTTGCTTGTCAAGAGTGTGTGTGGCTTCGGCGGCTCATCGAGGATGTCCATTCCATCATTCACAAACCAACCACTATTCTTGGTGACAACCAAAGTGCTATCAAGCTTGCTACCAATCCGGTTTGTCACGCAAGAACCAAGCATATCGAGATCGAGCATCATTTCATTCGTGAGAAGGTGCTTGATGGAACGGTAAACATGGAGGAGGTGCGAAGCAAAGATAATCTTGCGGATATTTTCACCAAATCTCTCTCCAAAGGGCCGTTCGAGTTTTTACGAGCCAAACTTGGGCTTGTACCCAAAAGTTCACTTTAAGGGGGAGTGTGAAATTTTAAAGTGAACTTTGTTATCTATCTATCTATTTATCTTAGCTTTTTATATTGAGGGATGTAGTGAGGCAACTTTGTATTTTGTGTGGGGCACTATTGACTTCTTGCACAAGTGTTTATCTCCTACACTTTCCACTACCAACCACCCATTCACCACTTTCCCATATCTTGACTTCCTATGTCACCCACCATATTTTCCATGACTTGAAAAACCAAATTGACCATTATTTTTCAAGATCTCCATTTACCTATACATGGACCATCACTTCCCATAAGCCTTATATTTTCCTATGCATTGGTAAATCACATTGACTACCTTTTCCCAATTTCTACACTTACCCATGCATTGGTACACCACACAAGTGATTATGTGCACCAACTTCCCATAACCTATTCCCCATACCAAGCCTTGCCTATAAAAGGAGACCCTCTCCACCATTTTCACCAACTCAACTCAATCTATCTCACTCCACAGAATCCCAACACCACCTAAAACATACACTTGTGCAAGCTTGACTCTAGTAGCCCAATTTTGAATGTAAGCTTGTCTCTTGTAGTGAATATCAAATTGTCAGTTTTCCCTCATCTTTAAGTTGTTCATTCTTCTTCTACTTTCCGTTGTGAGTCTTGGGCTAGTGTGACCTCGGTTGCACTATTTGAGAGCCTCGTGTCTCTCCACACATCATCAGTTTTGTAGGTTTCAGAGACGGTAATCCATGAGAAACAGTTGAAGTGTTTCTTAATTTGTTCATTCTTGTAAACTTGAGCAGTTACCATCCCCCATATCGCAATTTCAATGCGCTCCATCTTTTCATCTGTCAGCCAGCCTATCAACTTTTCTTTGTTACTGTCCTGTCCAACAATATCATCATCTTCTCCAAGAAACAGAGAAATGTTTGTGGATCTTTTCCTTGCATGGTTGATGCTCAACTCTTCCCCAGGCCCCTTGACATCATACCGGATCCTTCTCTTCGAGATCCCCTCTATTTTGATCTTGATCTCTTGCAGCTGCATGGCTATACCTTTTAGAAAATGTCATACAAATATACAATCAATTGAACAGGGTATTGTTAAGTGTAAATTAAAAGTATATGATGTAATGCAAGGGACAGTCAATACCATGCCTAGCCTTAATGTTCCTTGATACTTGTAAAGCTTTTGCGACAGAATTCCAGAGACCACACCTCTTCTGCTCACCAAGAAAGTATGTGAACTCATCAACTATGTCTTCGATATAATAAGCTGCTTCCCTCACTTGTCCGACCCAAACCGCAGCCGGTCCATCACCCATGATTGCTTTATCAGCGTGTCTGATGAAGGCCTGTATCATCTCCAGCTCGTTCTTTATCTCTCCCATGTCACTACGCACTGCTAGCAAGAGAGATGCTTCCTCCTTAGAGAGAGACCAGAGTGATTTTCCAAATTCCGTAGCCAAGGTGGAGGCAACCTTGAGGATCACAAAACCTACAACAGCCTCTGCCATGCCTTTGCTTCTCAACTTGCCTGCTACTTCCCTCTTTAGAGATTGGTATGTGCAAAGTTGTAACTGTCATATCAAGAATTACTGAATAATTTTTTTCTGCTAGTGAGTGGATTACTTAAATCATTCCATATATCCTCAAATGCCTGCATGCATTTGAAACATCCTACTTAAAATCTTTAACATCTACAAATGAAACAATCTTACTAATGCGTTTGGTTGCGCGATTGCAAAACTGATTCTACAGGAATCTGCGATTGCAAACCTGATTCTGCAGGAAGCTCACTTTCTCAGCTTTTTGAAATCGTAGCTTTTGGGCACTATTTACCTGCAATTGCTGGGTTTAAAACTGCGATTACAAAACTATTTGGTTGCGTGATTGCAAACGCAGCTTCCTGTAATCGCAATCGCAGCGCAATCGCGCAACCAAACGCACGTAATACGGAGACCTGAAAATGCTCATCTGAAAGATATAAATGTTGCATCTTTATGTCCATGAATGAATTGTTTTTTTAGTAAGATAAGTATTCAAGTAAGTGAAAGTCTCAATTTTTCATTTTTTTGTGGTTGACTACGTGGAATGAGAATAAAATCGAGCAAGATTATGTTGGTGGCTGGTTCACTCTGATATCGATTGTGGCGCATATGGTGGAAGCTGATAACGAACCCAAGATTAAAACAAGAACAACACCATTAGAGACACAAATTTATATGATTCGGCTTAAACATATATATATCCATGTGATAAAATCTACCCATATAAGGGAGAGATTTTCATTTTTCGTTAGCATTGTATGAAATAAATGCATCCAATATCTCAGTTTCATCACATATCATATCCATTAACCCAAGTTAAGGTGCCATTTGAATAGAGACATAAGCTATTATATGGTTTATGACTATTCTAGGAACATATAACTATATGAGTGGAATAAATGATTTTCTGTTTGGTTGTGTTTTTTAATAATTTTCGTTGAGAAATATAATACTGAAGTTTTTATTGTTTGGTTGATCATAGATAAATTTTAGTTATTCTCATTTTGACATAGTTATACTCATCTATTCCTTCCATCCAAACAACCTTTTAGGCTTATTCTCCCCCTATTCCACTAACCCGAACGGCCCCTAGGAAATCCACTGTAATACAGTGATATATAAGACATACAAGACTTACATTTCAAGGAGTCTTCCTTGTTGAGCTACTTCTCTCGGCCTTTATGTAAATCTACTTACAATTTCATTGCGTTGATGGACTTGGACTCGTAGCTCACTGATTGACAAGATAATTTACAACCAAAATGTCATACTTTCGAATCCCAAACCATAGTTTAAAGTGCGGCCGCACGTACCGGTACATGCGGCCGCACTTGGCCATGTGCGCCTCCGGGCGCACTTGGTAGGCATGTGCGCCGCACATGACGCCAATGGCTAGTTTCCAACTAGCTGTTGGAAATTTATTTTGGGGTGTTTTTGAATCCCAAATGCACCTAAAACAATTACAACATCTCTCCAAACTCTCAATTCTCAAAACTCTCAAATTCTCTAAGCCCCCGTTTGGGAAACGGAATAACCGAGTATAAGGATAGTATAAGGGTAGTATAAGAATGGATAGGAAAAATGGTTGTTTGTTTGCAGGGTATAACTTGAGATTACTAAGCCAGTTTAAACGAGTATAAAAGAGTATAACAATTCTAAGTAACCCCTAGGATAAGCTATGCTCAGTTTATCTATTCTCATGGGCCCACATGTCAAATCAACATTTTACATCTTATCACATCAAATCACTTATCAATACCTCTCATACATCAAATGGCATACATGTCAAATCAACTTTTTTACACTTTATTTATATTTTATTCTTTATCAACCAAACAACTCAACATTTAATCTTACGTTTTCCAATGAGAATAAAAAAAACACAACTAAACAGAAAATCTCTTATTCATATAGATTTGTTATCTATACTAGCATAGTTATATATCCAGAATAACTCAATTCCGCTATCCAAACGAGGACTAAACCCTCAAATTTTTTCAATACTCTCAATTCTGAAAACTCTTGATGTTCTTTCAAATTTGCCACTTCAACTTGTTATTCTAGTGTGTGATTCATTTGGTTTTTTATTGTAGAGGTTGTTGAAGAAGGCTTAAAAGGATCTTCAAGGCATTTGGAGGAGACTCTTGAGGAGTTCATCATTTGTTTGCATCTTCTTATCTCAATCTCTTGAGTTTTTCTTTTTCACTAGTCACTAGACTCACTACACAACACTAAACATGTCATCAGCCGCATCTACCCCTTCCGAATTTCCCCTTAGACCCGTTTCCAATGACCCTTGTTGGAAGTATGGCCAATATGCTAGTGCGAACGCCAAAAGTACGATTAAATGCATCTTCTGTAATAATTACGTTGTCACTAGTGGTTTAGCTCGGTTTAGAATGCATTTGATTAGGATGCCCAATTCAAATGCTCGTCAATGCGTGAATGCCACCACTGAAATAAAAAAAAGAAATCCGTGAATATTATGATTTCCAATCTAAGGCTTCTAGAGTTACTGCTAGGTACCAAGATCCCTACTTAAGACCAAACACCGAAGAAGAGGTTGAAGATGATGATGTTGTTGCCCTTGAATCAAACCTCGGCCCTAGTTCTTGCCCTGATCCATCCCAACCCAAAAAAAGAATACATGATCGTTCTAGAGGACCTCTTGATATGATGTTTTCTAGAGGTAATGAAGGTAATACTAGGATTTCATCCCAAACCCAATCATCCATAGAGAGCCACTTCAAAAAGGATGAGATGAATGAGATTTATCGTAGCATTGCACAATTTTTCTATCACGATGGAATTGCTTTCCATGCTGCTGCTACGGCCCCATTCAAGAAAATGATAAAGAAGATAGGTGATTTTGGCTGAGGTCTTAAACCACCCACCCCATACCAATTGGCCGGACCTTTGTTAGATAGTGAAGTAGAGGCAACAAGGGAATTGGAACCACAATATAGGGAGAGTTGTCACAGACAATGCCGCTTCATTCATTTCTACGGGTGAGCTCCTCCAACAAAGGTGGCCTCACCTATTTTGGACACCTTGTGCCGCACATTACATTATTTTGATGATTAAAGAAATTTGCAAAGAACACATGTCCACCATAGCTAAAGCTCGTAGGATTTGTGTACTCATGTATAAACACTGACAACTTCTTCATCTCATGAGGTAGAAGTTAAAATGAAATCTTGTAAGGGCGGGAGTCACTTGATTTGCCACCCATGTCCTATGTGTACAAAGCCTCTATTTTCATAGACAAGCTTTGAGACAATTAGTCATTTCTTCTGAATGGAACGATGGACATTGGGCAAGAGGTAGGGAGGGAAAGAAGGTGGTAAGGATAGTCCTTGAAGATAACTTTTGAAAGAGTGTGCAACAAATAATGAAGTTCACAACACCATTAGTACAAGTATTGGGGATGGTGGATGGGGATGAAGAACCCTCACTTCCATATGTTTGGCATTTAATGGAAAATGCAAAAGCCAAGATTAAAGAAAATCTTAACTATAGGGAAAGAGATTATAAGACTGTAATCTCTATTATTGATAGGAGATGGGAACATCAAATGAGAAGTTCCCTTTATCATGCCACTTATTATCTTAATCTTGGTTTATTTTATGGTGTTGACAGGAATGAAGTGGATAACACCCATTTCCGGGGATTCTTGGATGTATTGGAGCAGATGGTCCCAGACGTCGCCACACAAGATGTCATAAGCATTCAACTAAACCATACCGGAACGCGGTAGGCGTTTTCGGGAGGGACATTGCGAGAAGACAGCGAGCTAAGATTAAGCCAACCGAATGGTGGTCCTACTTTGGGGTAGATGTACCTGAGTTGAAGATGTTGGCAATGAAGATTCTAAGCCTCACATCTTCAGCTTCCACATGCGAACGATGTTGGAGTACCTTTGAGCAGCTTCACACGAAGAAGAGGAACCGTCTAAAACAGAAGAGGTTGAATGATTTGGTGTACATCATGTACAACCAAAAACTGAAAGAGCGTTTCTCAAAATTGCATGAGAAGCCCGTATTCTATGATCCAATTAGTACAACTGTTGAAGATGATGAAGAGTGGATCACGGATGTCGGAGAGAAAAGAGTTTTTGCTGATGAGGGAGATGGCTTGACATGGAATGAAGTCGAGCGACAAGCCTTTGGAGATGATCCGGATGACTCACCACCAACAAGAACATATGTTCGTAGAGGAAGCGGGAGTAGATCAACGAGGAGATCAATACAAGAGGAAGCAGCCGCGGAAGAAAATGTGCAAGAGGAAGATGAAGATGAAGATGAAGAAGTTCCATTGCAAGCCAATGTCATTGGAGAACAGCCCGAAGTCTACATCGGCGACGACAATCTGAACGAGAATGAAGTAGATTTTCCCCAATGGGTGCGAGAGGGAAATGTAGAGTTTGCCTCCTCTTTACTAGGATATTATTATCAGTGATGTAATTCAATGCTTATTATGTAATTGAAAGAAGTTATTATATATTTTCTTCATGGGAAAGCATTTTATGATCTTCAAATAATTTTATGATCTTCAAAGAATTTTATGGTGGTAAGAATCTGCTCTAGCCCCAGATAAAAGCCCCATGAAAAAAGCCCCACAAAAAGCCCCAGAAAAGCAAGCCATTTGATTACCGTTCAAACCTTGTTCGAACGTCAAGGGAACGTTCAAACCACGTTCGAACGCAAATTCAAACAAGCAGTATTCGAACGTCAGAGCCTGGCTCTGAATTCAAATTACTGTTCGAACCTTGTTCGAATGTCAAGGAAATGTTCGAACCACGTTCGAACAAGCATTTGAACGAGCATTAGGGTTCGAACGGTATTCAAATTTCAGAACCCCTCTCTGACTTCGAATTACCGTTCAAACAACGCTTCGAATGGTCCAGGAACGTCCGAACACTGTTCGAACGTCTATTCGAACGAGCAGTTACCATTCGAACCCCGTTCAAAAGATATTCGAACGTCAGAACCCTGCTCTGACTTCGAATTATCGTTCGAACAACGCTTTGAACGGCCCGGGAACGTTCGAACTCCGTTCGAACGTCTTTTGGAACGATCAATAACCATTCGAAGAACGTTTGAATGGTATTCGAACGTCAAAACCCAACTTTGACTTTGAATAACTGTTCGAACATTACTTCAAATGGTCTCTTAATGTTCGAAGACCGTTCGAACATACTTCGAACGGTTACAGACCGTTCGATTACCGTTCGAACGGTCAGTTTGAAAATTCAAAAAACAGCCACTATTCAGTGGCCATTTACAACCCTATCAATTCATAAACTATTCAAACAACCACTTGATTTGTAACAATTCAAACAATTCATATACCATAATTCATAAACCACAAAAATAAACCAAAAACCACAAACATGAACCATAAACCACAATTCATAAACCATACAAGAGAGGTAACACATAGTTTCATATAAAAAGAAAACTAGTTTCATAACATAGTTTCATAACACAAATAACTTTAACAACCAAAAAAAAATTTTCATTGTCCGAGCTCAGGATGCTCTTCTTGGCCATCATCATGAGGAGCAGAGAACGTTGACAAGCTTTCCTGTCATCATTGAATTGTAATCGGGCATGACAAGTCCCAAAGCACGCCGGACTTCAGATAATCCGTCATCAACATGATCGAACCGGGAGTTCATGTTAGCTTCGAACGTGTCCATGCGGCTTTCAATTTTATTGAACCACACTATTTATATTTCATATAATCGAACCGGCTTTCAATATATTTGTCCATGCGGCTTCCTAAATGTTTTCATCGCTCACAACTATTTATTACATTTACATAAACATTGTTACATTTACATAAATATAACATAACAAATATATTTAAATAAATGTTTTACATTCCATTCAATGTTTAAACAATTTAAAAACAGATCCTCTCTTCAATGGTCAGTTACATTTTATAGAAAATAACAAACAATTTTTTAGTGTGAGTTATATTTAACAAATGTTACATGAACTATTTATTATATTTTCATAAAACTGTTACATTTACATAAATGTAACATAGCAGTTACATTTAAATGTTTGACATTCCATGCGATATTTAAATAATTTAAAGGAAGATCCTCCCTTCGATAGTCAATTACATTTTATGGAAAATGTGAAACAACTTTTTCATTGTGAGTTATATTAACAAATTTTACATAAACTATTTGTTACATTTTTATAAACACTATTACATTTACATAAATGTAACATAATATTATATTTACCTAAATGTTTTAGGTTCCATGTAATGTTTAAATAATTTAAAAACAAATTATCTCTTTAATAATCAGTTACATTTTATGAAAAATGTTAAACACCTTTTTTGTTGTGTGTTGTATTTAATAAATGTTACATTGAGTTCATGAAAAAAAAAATTTGTTACATTCTTCAATCTAGGCTATACAAAAAATAAAAAAACATCATATTCAAAGCCAAACACCAAATGTCAAACATAAACATAATATATGTCAAACCTTATCCAATAGACATTGAGATGAAATCCAAATCCAAAAAAAAAAAACCGAATCCGTGACTCCAAATTCTTCCGAAATAGAAATTCAGATTTTCTACGAGCTGATCTTCATGTAAAAATCGGTTCTAAGAAAAAAATGAAGGAGTTTAATGTAAAAGAATAAGAATTTAATTCAACAGTCTAAAAAAAGAAAAACATTAAATAATGTTGCCTAGATGCAAATATGAAAATTGTAACGGCCGCATGATTTGGGGGATTGGTTGGCAAAAAGGTATAATAGGAATTCTTTATTTGCCACCTCATGGGGCCTGTGAATTGCGGCCTAAAAAATATCTTTTCTTTTTTACAATCATGATACCCAAACCCTAAAATATAAACCTCACTCACAAGTCTCATGAGGTGTCATCTCATTGGTTTGGTTTGTTTGGTTTGTTGACTTTTTCAAAAATGATAAAATGGCAAAATACAAATCTGTCATTCATTAAAAATTTGTCTCATTAACCCAAATCCCCCTATTCTCTCTATTATTATAATTGAATTTAAATTACACCAAAAATTACCTAAATTGTTTTCATCAAAATACTTCAAATGACTTAGATTTTTTTTTCAAACTTACATTCTTATTATACACATTAATTTTTTTTTAAGAATGTTATTAACTGAACATTAAAAAAGTTAGGTATTTATTATATTCAAATTTAAATAAAAAAACATGTATAGTTACCATATGAAGCAGTTACATTTTATATTGATAGTTACAAATACATTTTATAAATGTTTACATCTCTCAAAACAATTTGTTACATTTACACAAGAACCGTTACATTTACATAGATGGAACAAACAATTACATTTACCTAAATGTCAAACATTACATTTACTCTTCGAAATCATATATTTCAACTTCTAGAGCACTGTCTTCCAAAGAAAATGTAGTAGATTTTCCTACAAAAGTATGTAGTTGACTGTTACATTTATAAATATAACAAATATAAATTACTATTTACATTGTAAGAAATGCAATACAAGGAATGAATGTTACATTTCAAACTGTTACATTTTATGAATGTAACAAAAAATAAATATGTTTACTTCGACGTCAAAAAAGTAACATTAACATCATTCAAACCGTATAAAAATTAAATGTAACAATAACGAGTGTTACATTTATGAATTAAAATGAAACAAAATAAAAAGTGTAATATGACGATCAATACATAAAAAAAATCGTATTCTAAATTTAAAACATGTTACATTGATATAATATGTGATCATAAAAAGGTTAATTTTTTAATTTTGGATATGAATTGCATTCCAATAAGATCATAATATGATAAACAAAACAATTATCAAACCTGATCCGGAAGACATTGATAGGAAATCCAACTTGAACAAGATCAAATAATGTCTTCTAACTTCTCAAAATTAAAATTTCAGATTTGCTACAATGTGTTCATCATATATAATTTGGATCCGAAGATGGGATATCGATTAAAATTAGTGCAAAAACAATTTTGATGGTCTAATCCAAATATAATAGGCATTGATGATACTCCACGATTTTAGGAATCATATTAATTGTTGAAACTCCATACAAAAAGGAAGAAAATCATAACCGCAATGTTTTCCAAATAGGCTTAAGGGTATAATAGACAATGTACAATTGCCATGTCATGGGGCCTAGTTTGGGGTCTGTGAGGTTGGGCCTGAGAATCATTATTTTTTTTAGGGAAAAATTGTATATAAACCCCCGAAAGTTCGCATAAATGCAGATCGATCCCTCATTTTCCTGATAATCCATATAACCCCCACATTTTATCAATTTAATATAAATACACCCCTGCCGTTAACATGTGCAAACCAGGGTGTAGTTAAAGCTAACCCTAGGTGTTCAAATTACTATACTACATTTCCTAATTCAAACTACATAATCTAGGGTTTGTGAATCACTAACAGTCGACCGTCCTCTTTTGATCGGACTCCTCCATAAATCAGCGTGAATCAGGTTCTCTCGAGCATATCTACACGAAGCTCCTCAAGCATTCTTCATTTTTAAAGCCTTTTCGTGTTCGAATCGACCACTCTCTCACCGGTTATCTCTCTTGGTATATGAAAACTTTGTTGTGCGTTTTTGTGTACATCCAATTCTAGGGTTCGTTGATTTGATGTAGATCCTGACTTATGAGTAGATCTTAGGGTTTTCAGTGGTTTGTAGATTCGGTCCTTTGTGTGTGGTTCTTTAAATTATTGATTTTAGGGTTTTCAGTAGTTTTGAGGTCTGGTCCTCTATTTATGGTCTGGATTTATAAGTTGATTTTAGGGTTTTCAATGATTTTATGGTTTTCAGTGGTTTTCAGGTTCAGATTTTAGGGTTATTTTATTACTTGTTTGATGTTCTTTAAATTGTATGTTCTAGAAGTTTTTGATCTATAATTGCATTCCTTATATACAGTTGAGGCAACAATTTTTTATGACAGTTGAGACATGATAGATATAACAGTTTCTAGAATGTGTATAAGAGTGTTAGGTGAAATATTTTTAAAAAATAACAGATAATGATAGTTTTATCCATTGGCATAAATAAACTCTGATAAGAAATTTCAGCACCCCATATAATAGTTATCGGACCCTATCCTAAGTTATCCGGCATAGCTATTAGGATTTATTATTTCAAAACAAACTCATGTATTCCACCTTATTTTGGGTTTATGTTTCACCCCAAACGGGCCGTTAGGGAATAACACTTATGAGGATTTCTTTTAACCTTGGATGACATTTAAGATATTGGACATTCATATGGCCTAAAAAATAGCTGTTGGAGACATTTGATTTACTACCAGTGATTCACGGATATGGCCTAAAAAGTTGGTTGTAAAAAAAAAAGATAAAATTTGGATAAAGGTTCAAGTCTTCCTTTATTTGGATAAAATTTTGAATTTTTATTGATTTGATATGAGAATGTGTAAATATGGTTGGAGAAAATTTTGGTTGACTTTTACTAAATTTTAATTTTGGATATTGGATTGGAGATTCTATCACACACAGTCCAGTACACTTCTTATATTATGTTTTATAGAACACAAGTTTCAAGTGTGCATGTTCATAGAATATGGACGAACATAACACGTCGGTGGATGGACGTCGTCCTAACTTTTGTAGCAAGAAGGAATCTGACTCTTCAAAAGAAGTTACATTAAGAAACAGATCGAGAAGACGATCAACACTTTTACATTTGGGTAAAACAATACATAGCTTAAATGTTGTCATCTTAAGTTTTTCTACATAGCTTAAATGTTATTATTTTAAGGGGGATAGTCGATACAAACTTTAATGGATTTCTGTGGACATTATTTAAATGATGGACTTTTGTAGACTTTGCAGACTTTTACAAACTTTTAAATATTGACTCTCATAGACTTTTACATACTTTCATAGATTTTGCAAACTTTCACAGATTGATTCATGGACTTTCACAGACTTTTGTAGACTTTCACATATTGATTGTCATGAACTTTCAGAGACTTTTACAGACTTTCAAATATTGACTCTCATAGAATTTAACTTACTTTTGTAGATTTTCACAGGTAGATTTCTATTGATTCTCGTATACTTGGTTTTGGATTTTTAAAATAACAAATAAAAAACTTAAATATTTAAAATTCAACATGAATTATTCATACCCAATATAAAATGTAATTTAATATAATAAATATTGATCTTCATATATCTAAAATGCATATTACTAGAATGTCATGATAAAAACATTCATTTTCAAATGTAGTGTTTGGACATATGTTTGGATGATTATGCTTTTGTAGGAATCATATATAATCTAAACATGTTTTCAAATGCTCAAGCGATCCTGAATTTTATAAGGAAAAAAAAATAATTTTTTTTTATAAACATGAAAAATTGAGCTTTTCCTAAATATAACAAAAATAAACTTTTTGGTAATATAATTTTAAGAGTAGCTTTAAGTGAAAAGCTATTTTTCAAACCTGTTTTCAAATATTTCAATGATGAATGCATTTTGATTGAAATTTAGTGAATAATCTTATTGTTGGAATGCTATCGACATATGACCGATTGGTTGGTTTTGTATGACATATATGGGTGATCTAAAGTTCATAGTGATTGTAAATGAATTATTATAATGTTGTAGTTCACGATAAAGTAAAAATTACTATATAATTGTACCATATGTTGTGAAAATTTCATCAATTGCAGGAATTTTGGTTTTTAAGGGTGTTATTTGTGTAGAGTTAGATTGTAAAAGAATGATAATTGATTTTGGGTAAAGACTGATACGAGAATAAAAATATAAAAGGCATGAGATAATCATCATCCATAAAAGAAATGAGTTCTGTTTAAAAAAAAATGATATATTCACAATGTTAGAATAAAAGTACATGAGAATTCCACACATTTTTGTGGGATTTTGAAATGACTTTTTCATTTATATTTCTATCTTTAAAGTTCACAAAAGTCCACAAAAATCCATGACTTATAAAAGTCTTTACAAATCCTATCTAAATTAAATAACACATGTAAAAATGTCTACTATCAGGAGTCTCAATCGAATAACGTTGGACTTTTTGTCCACGAAATAATATTTCAATCGAATAACGCTGGACTTTTTGTCTACGAAATAATGTCTCAATCGAATAACATTGTACTTTTTGTTCACGAAATAATGTCTCAATCGAATAACAATTGACTTTATGTCCACGAAATAATGTCTCAATTGAATTTTTTGTCCACAAAATAATGTCTCAATTGAATAACAATAGATTTTTTATCCGCAAAATAATGTCTCAATTGAATAACATTGAATTTTTTATCAATGAACCAATGTCCTGATTGAATAACACAAGATTTATAAATCCACAGACATGAAAATTTTGTCCATGAAAATCCAAATTGACTACCCTTGTTAAGTTTTTGAAGAAGAAAGCTACTTTTTCTTTATGGGAAATAAATACAGATAAATCCAATTAATTATAACCACATAAAACTGGTCCGGACACTTCTTATATTATGTTTTATAGAACACAAGTTTCAAGTGTGCATGTTCATAGAATATGGATGAACATAACACGTCGGTGGATGGACGTCGTCCTAACTTTTGTAGCAAGAAGGAATCTTGCTGACTCTTCAAAAGAAGTTACATTAAGAAACAGATCGAGAAGACGATCAACACTTTTACATTTGGGTAAAACAATACATAACATAAATGTTGTTATTTTAAGTTTTTCTACATAGCTTAAATGTTATTATTTTAGGGGGGTAGTCGATACAAACTTTAATGGATTTCTGTGGACATGATGGACTTTTGTAGACTTTGCAGTCTTTCACAGACTTTCACAGACTTTCATAGATTTTGCAAACTTTCACATATTGACTCATGGACTTTCACAAACTTTCACAGACTGACTTTCATGGACTTTCACAGACTTTCAAAGACTTTTGCAGATTTTCACATATTGACTATAATGAACTTTCAGAGACTTTTATAGACTTTCAAATATTGACTCTCATATAATTTAACTTACTTTTGTAGATTTTCACAGGTAGATTTCTATTGATTCTCGTATACTTGGTTTTGGATTTTTAAAATAATAAATAAAAAAACTCAAATATTTAAAATTCAACATGAATTATCCATACCCAATATAAAATGTAATTTAATATAATAAATATTGATATTCATATATCTAAAATGCATATTACAAGAATGCCATGATAAAAACATTCATTTTCAAATGTAGTGTTTGGATATATGTTTGGATGATTATGTTTTTGTAGGAATCATATATAATCTAAACATGTTTTCAAATGCTCAAGCGATCCTGAATTTTATAAGGAAAAAAAATATTTTTTTTTTATAAACATGAAAAATTGAGCTTTTCCTAAATATAACAAAAATAAACTTTTTGGTAATATAATTTTAAGAGTAGCTTTAAGTGAAAAACTATTTTTCAAACCTGTTTTCAAATACTTCAATGATGAATGCATTTTGATTGGAATCTAGTGAATAATCTTGTTGTTGGAATGCTGTCGACATATGACCGATTGGTTAGTTTTGTATGCTACTTATTCTTTATGGGAAATAAATACAGATAAATCCAATTAATTATAACCACATAAAACTGGTCCGGACTTCATCGTTCACAAGATAAGACGGGGACATCAAAGTCCATTATTGGTCATGGTGGGGACGGGAAAAAAACTATTTTAATAAAAAAATTTACTAGTTGGCTTTGATTTGATTCGATCTGTGTCCGCAACTGCGTTCCAAATGGCATGTGGTATATGGGTACGGTTGCGTTCTGATGGCAAGTGACGGAGGGGTAAATTTGCATGACTTATTAAAATTTCAAGGGTATTTATGTAATGATGGATATAAGAGGGGTAATTTCAAAAGTATTAGTTTTAAGAGGGGTATATATGCAATTTTTTTTTTCAGAATTAGTAACATTTAGGTCAATGTACATGTGGAGTTAGATGTTTTAACCATAGTTAATCTAGAGCTCTTCACGGTATGTGGTATTGGGGTACAGTTGCAATCACTTAAAGTTTTTGGGGGAATTTTTGCACTGTGTGTTTTTTCAGGAGTATTTTGACAAAATTAAAATCCCAAGTATCTATTTTATAAACATTTCTAGCCAGTCGCACCAAGAAAAGGGCTCTTAATACAGTTTGGGCACACGTTGATTTTAATGGGGCTGAGTTCGTCGATGGATACGCCAATCTTATTGGCCAATGGATCAATGTAAGTATTCCATCTTCTTCTCTTTTTTATTGGTAATTAAAAATTGTATTGCTATAAAATTTATACAATTATATATGATTTACATGAAACAAAATGGAGAAAAGCAGATAAACCAAGAGTGGCACAAGATGGCAGACCCCCTTTTATCTAACTAGTCCCCTGCTTTCATGAATGGAAAGATGATAACATTGCTATGTTTCTCTAACTCGAACAAATCCGAGTTCTTGCCTGTCTTGTGTTATAATCGAGAGATACACAAGATAATTGCCTGTATTCTATCTTCTTCAGTACCTATAATTGAGAGGTTAAGCTATAAAGATATAATTCAAAACACTTTCATATATATATATGAGGAGTGATTTGAGGAGTGATTAGGTGCGGAGTGATTAGGTATATGAGGAGTGATTAGGTGCGGTGTGCGGACGGGTGCGGCGTCGACCACGGGCCGTCGATCACGGGTCCATCGCATCGGACGGTCGGGTGCGATTCACATCGACCGTCGGATGCGATGGACCCGCGATCGGACGACCCACGTCGCGTCCGCACGCCGCACCTTATCATTTCGGTATATATATATATATGGAAGTGATTACATGCGGTCGTGCGGTCGGTGCACCCGCGATCACGGGCCGTCGATCACGGGTCCATCACATCGGACGGTCGGGTGCCAATCATGTTGACCGTTGGATGCGATGGACCCGCGATCGGACGACGCACGTCGGATCCGCACCGACCGCATATTATCACTCGCGTATATATATATATAAAAGAAACAGACATCTCTGCCATACCAACTAATCAACTTTAGTAGATCACAGATTGGGTGAATGATGATTCTAGGCGGAGGCCATGGAGGGGATCGACCACGTAGATCGTATTTTCAAAGAGATCCTTGGACCCTGCCTCTAATTGTAAGCACTCAAATTTCTTCCTTTGCATATGTGTACAATATCTTTTCTCTACCAAAAAAAAAAGAAAAGGAAGAAAAAGAAGAGAGAAAGAGAAGGAAAGAAATGATCTTTGCTTGCTTTCTCAAGAGAAGATAAACACATACTTGAGAAACTAAGCTGTACATAAAAATAATTACATCATACATTTATACTCACTCCTTTATACGGCATTTCAATCCCATCTCCAATGATGGAGCTGATGATTGATTTCCAAATTGGGCAAATAGTGATTCTAATGGAGCAGAGATCGTGGAGAGAACGATTGTACAAATCGTCATCACGAAGTTCTTCACATCTGTAATTGCTGGTACGCAACTTCTTCTTTCACGGAACAGAATATTATCTTTCATTATAATTAAAAAAAAAAGACAGAAAGAAAATTGATCTTTGGTTGTTTCTAGGGAGAAGTAGCAGACATGGCAGATGCTGTTGTTTCATTCCTTGTGCTGAAGGTCGGTAACCAACTCGTTGAAGAAGCGAACTTCCTTTATGGAGTGTCTGATCAAGTGCATATGCTCAAAAGTGAATTCAAGCTACTAGAACAGTTCTTAAGCAAAGCCAACAGGAGTCATAACAACGATGAAGACATGAATGAATGGTTGAAGCAATTGCGTGATGCTGCGTACAAGGGTGAGGACATCATAGATGAATACATCCTAAAAAATGAGCGCCGCATCCGAAGGAGGTCGCACATAAAACGTTTAATTCTCTCTTTGCACAGCTTGCCTGGCCATCGAAGGGTTGGCAAGTCGATCATTGCGGTCCAGGAGAACCTTCGGATGATCTTTAGCAATAAGGACCGTTATGGCATTAACATAACAAGAGACCCTGTTCCGATCAAGGCCTTAGAAAAGAGGAAGCGGAGAGACATCAATCCAGAAATCGATGATGATGAGATAGTCGGTTTTGATGATGATGCGAGGCGGGTAGTGCGTCAGCTCCCTGCGCTGGGAGAAGAGCTTCGTGTCATCACTATCGTTGGAATGGGAGGCCTTGGCAAGACCACCCTCGCAAAGAAGGTGTACAATGTCCTGCTGGGATTTGAATGCATGACGTGGGTCACTGTAGGCCAAAACTGCCAGGAAGTGAAGCTATTGCGGGAACTGATCAAGAAGACCATTCGCCGCGACCCTGAAGAGTTGAAGAAGATGGAAAAAGAAAATTTGGAAGAAAATCTCAATGGGTATTTGAAGAACAAGCGATTCTTCATTGTCATGGACGACGTCTGGGAAGATGGACTTTGGGACTCTATAAAACCAGTCTTTCGAGACATCAGAAATGGGAGCCGGATATTGTTTACATCCCGCTCGTACAGCATTGCCAAGGCGGCCGACCCCTACGAAGATCCGTACCAATTGCGTTTCTTGAATGAAGATGAGTGTTGGGATCTTTTCAATAAGAAAGTCAGCTGTCCAACTGACTTTGGATATAGGTAGGCAATTGGTGGAGAAGTGCAAGGGATTGCCTCTCGCTGTCATTGTTTTAGGCGGGCTTCTGTCAAAGAATGCCTTTAATGCTTTAGAGTGGAAGAGAGTCCTCGACACATTAGATTGGAGGTTTGACCCGAGCACGAAAGATTGCAGTGAAGTGCTTGCTCTTAGTTACCGGGACATGCCGGAGTACTTAAAGCCTTGCTTCCTCTACATTGGTCTCTTCCCAGGGAACGCCGAGATCCGATCAAGCAAGCTTAAGATGCTTTGGATTGCTGAGGGGTTCGTGGCGGGGAACATAAGGAAGCAGGCAGAGGACACTGCAGAGGAGTATCTGGAGGAGCTCTACGAAAGAAGCTTGATTCAAGTGGCAACCAAGAAGTCTTATGGAAGATCAAGGACTTGCGGGATCAAGTCTTGCCGCATCCACGATCTCCTTAGGGACTTGGCAATTGCTGTGTCCAATGAGTTTGAGTTCCTTAGCGTGTTCGGAAACCAAGATACTGAATTCCCACTGAAGGCGCGCCGCCGGCTCTCCATCCACGGTGATGTCAGCAATGAAGTTCCTCTTAACAAATCTTCACCAAGCTTGCAGTCCCTCCTGTGTTTCGATCAAATGCGGTTGAATCTGATTCCACTAGTCGAAGGTTTGAGGTTCCTCAGGGTGATTGATGTGCAGGACGTCGATATTGGGGTCTTGCCCCCAGAGGTAGGTAGGTTGATCCATTTACGGTTCTTGGGGTTGCACAACACTAATCTGAAGGGCCTCCCGTTGACTGTCGGAGACCTCTTCAATCTACAAACGTTCGACATAAGATCGAATGGAAAGTTAAAAGTGCCAGCCTCAGTTTGGAAGTTGAAAGAATTGAGGCATTTCTATCTGGATTGGTGTTCTCCTCAACAGATCGAAGGCTTTCCAAATATTCAGACGCTAAATGGTATCGTTGCTGGAGGTTGGATACAGAAAAGCCTGTTTAAACTTACTACCCTCAGTCGATTGGCGATTACTAAAACTTCATCGGACCATGAGAATGCATTAGCCAATGCACTTCCTCAGCTTGGACGCCTTAGATACTTGGCACTGAAAACAGAAGGGCAATCTCCTGTACCGACCAACTTGCAATTCAGTGATCTTCAAGATCTCTACTTGTTAACTTTGTTTGGGCGACTAGGGCGGCTACCAAACAACTTCCCTCCGATCCTAATGAAACTATCACTGCGTTCATCGCGGCATGTCGATGATCCATTGCCTATTCTTGGACAACTACAAAGCCTCGAAAGCCTGAAACTACTAAAGGATTCTTACACTGGGACACGAATGGTCTGCCCTTCTTCGTGCTTTCCTAAATTGAAGTTCTTGACCTTCGATGAACTTGATAATCTGCAGGAGTGGGAAGTGGAGGATGGTGCAATGACTTGCCTCAGACACTTGGTTGTCTCCAAATGCAAAAAACTGAAGATGCTTCCGGAGGGATTAAGGCACGCATATTCCCTCCAGGAGTTGGAGTTAGCTGGGATGCCAATCTCATTCAAAAACAGGGTTAGAGGGGAGGATTGGCAAAAAATCCACCGAACAACTTCCGTCACTTTGAACATACGGTGAATCAACTCCTTGTTGGTTTAATGAGGTACTGTTTAATTTTTCGCATAATTTACTCTCTATGGGAGGAGTAGGTTCACTTTAAGTCCCGTAGTTTGATCAAATGTATTAGTACTTATCATCAATTAATCTGAATCTTGTACAAATTCTCAAATATAGAAATACAAAAAACTCAATTACCAATCAAAAAAAAAAAAAATTAATCTGAATCTTTCTCTAATGACTACATGTTCCTTTGACAAGTGCTGCCCTTTTACATTGGTTTACTTGCTACGTTGAAATCAATAAAACAGTATTGATTAACTATTTCTACATAGATATCTATTTTCAATCACATCTGATCTGTGATCGCACGGATATCCTTATAATTCACATAGATAAATACCATCAAGCTTTTCTCTCCTTTAATTCTTTAATTTCTTTCATTGTTCAATGTCTGCAATGTTATATATGTATGTTTAATTCCCTGAATCTCTAGTGAATGTTGTTTAAAACTATGCATTGTAATTACTCTTTTTCTGTAGGTAAGCTGGCTTCTTCATTAGGAGGGCATAGAAGGAACCTCCAGAGCTTCAATGGTTATGCTTCTCTTGGTAGCAGATCATCAGAACTTGCAAGAATAATGTTTCTTATATTTCGGTCCAGTTTGCGTCTCTCTGTTAAGCAACTCGATTTCCTTATGTACTTTCTTTATTGCATGTAATGTCAATTTATTTCGTGTTGGAAGCGGATATATGTATTTGAATTAAACTTCTTTGAAAGTTATGCGGATGAACCCTTTCAATTAGTATATTGTGCTTTTTCTATTTGACACAAATAGTATCATTAAAACTTCAGGACTGGAGTTTATGATACAGACAGAAATTTTAGACCTGAAGAACAGAATCTTCTTGGGAGTTTGAGGTTTGCATATTTCAGGTGAATTGAACATCATATTCCCCCGATGAAGTTCAATTTTATCAATGTTCTTGGTCATTTTTTTTTTCAAATAGAGGACTCTACTTTCTCCTCTCTCAAGCATGTAACAGTGCATTTATACTTGCACAGAACAATTCAAGCATCAACTTTTCTTTTCTTTTTCTTCAGATACAAAACAGTTCTATACATGACGTGCAACGCCACCATCGCTTCATACTCGGTGTTAAGGGTCAGGTTGGGTTTGGGTTGGCTTCCTTCAACTTCGGTCTGGGTTTGAATTGACTTCCTTCAATAGCAACTTGATTCACCCGTCTGAATTGCACCCCTAACAGCTTTCCCTCATTGGCTCACTCATGTCAGCGCCAAACCCACCACTCACCTATTTCATAAATTTAGGCCAGTGTACCAATAAATTACTCTACCTCACAAAAAAAGAAGAAGCATACTCACTAGTCACCACCCCAGGTACCAAACACCATCAACCAGCATGCACTCCTCTCTCTCTCTCTCTCTCTCTCTCCATGGAAACGGGTTTGGTTGGACCCTGACCCGACCCAATTTATTCATCAGGGCTGTCCCTAAAATTTTTTATTTCACAGTCTAGTTTACAGTTACACTACTTATGGGGGGTTAATCAATCTGGATTTTCATGGACACAAGATACATATCCATGGAAGTTTCTTCTCTATAAGCATTTGTGGTCCTCATCAAATGAAATGCACGTGGTTGTTTATAGAATATGGACAAATATAACATGTCAGTGGATGGATGTGGTCCTAACCAATTGTGTAGCAAGGAGGAATCTTGCTGAGTCTTCAAAAGAGAACTACAGTTTAGCTTAAATGGATATTTGAAGTTTTTGAAGATGAAAGCTACTTTTTTTTTATTGGTAGATGAAAGCTACTTTTTAATTATGGGAAATAAATACAGATAAATCCAGTGAATTATAACCACATAAAACTGGGTCCGGACTTCATCGTTTAGAAGATAAGACCGGGACATCAAAGTCTATTATTGGGCATGGTGTCTTTAAGAACTTCAATTTTGTAAAACAGGGTTAAAATTTTATTTAAAGAAAACTTTATGCGTAAAAGTCACCATCGGCAGAAGCTCACCTTGGAATCAATGTGCTCTTCGTCTTTCTTGCATCGTTACATTTGATCCACTGAAATTAACATACATTTTATAACATATAGAGCTGAAAATTTAAGATACACAAATTCTAAAGAATAACAGACCACACAATACACATTCAGTCAGCAACAGAGAAATTGAGTAAGACTCAAATATATTGAGCCCTTATCCAATCTCTTGCACAATTACATTTGATCCACTGAAAGTATTTACTCTGTATACATTTTCAAGCCAGCCACACCAAGAAACAGAAACTCTTTGTCACAGTTTGGGCACACGTTGATTCCAATGGGGCGGAGTTCGTGGAGGGAGATGCCTGTCTGGTCATTGTAAGTACTCTCTCTACTTCAGTTGCATCAACAAACGTAACAGCTTTTCATCAAAAAAATAAAAGAAAAGAAGAAGATACTTCTGTCATACCAAGTAATCCACTTTTGTATGCCACAGATTGGATAAACAATAATTCTATTCGCAAAGACCATGGAAGAGATAGACCTTGTCGATTGTATTTTCAAACAGATCCTCGGACACGGTCTCTAATTGTAAGCACCCTTATTTCTTTCATGGAATTTGTACAATATCTTTTCACTACCTTAAAAAAAAACAGAGAAGGAACGGAAATAAGAGAAGATACACACATAGCTTGAGCAATTAAGCTACTGTCCATGCAATTAGCAAGCTTTATATCATAGGCTTCTGTTATTTTACTTATGTCCCACAAATTGTCACTTTGTTTTTAATTAGTATCAACACTTGCCCTGTCCAATTTTATCTTTGCCCGGATTGGGATTGGGGTTTTTTGTGGCTGGGTTAACTCAAACCTATGGATACCTCAACCTAAACTCACTTGGAACCTGATGGGGATGAGTGAAAAATGTAAAAGGATAATGTTAGAGACAGCCCCAATATAAAATGTTTCGAATAGATTTGGACAGTACAATATATAAAATATGCTTAAATCATCTAATTTATTTGTGCCATAAAATTCATCACACATAACATTTTATTTCATTTTCCATTCTCTATTAATTTGATGTCACCCCTCATTCTGTATTATCTCCTCCACCATGACGCTAACTGTTGTGTTATTAGTGCTGCAAAGTTGGAATTGTTTAGAAAGACACCTCTTTGAAAGTCAAATGTAAATCCAACCAAAACCTGATGCAACTCAAATCAAATCTGAAGACAACCATAACCCAAATCAAATCGGCTTGATCGGTTTTGTTCGGGTTGACAACATCAAGTTAAAGTGTTGAGTCATGTCGAATTTTGGATTGGCCTTCTCCAACTTTCGATTAGGAATGGGTAAAGCTCCAACCCAACTGACCCCGTTTGGGTTGCACCCCCAGGCATCATAGCTCCCTACTTGTGACACTCTTAAGTCATTTTTCTCTCATTACTTGTATCTTAAAAAACAGGGGTGTCCAAATCCTAGTTTTGGATACAGAAAGGTTTGAGAAAAAGAGAGAAGATTCCAACCTGGATACAGAGTGACTCTTTGGCTAGATTCAATCCGCAGAGGTCTTGAAACTGAACATATTTTAGAATCATTGAAACTCTAGAAACTAGATTTCTCGTCAGTTGTATTCTTTAGAATCACTTGTTTATCAAACGCGGAATCTTCCATTTCTCAAATGCGAAATCTGCCCAAATGCATGTTCAAACGAGACTCACAGAGAGATAAAAGTTTTATCAATTTGTAATCAAATATGTAATCCTTTGAAGGCCAAACTCAAAAAACAAAATGAAAATGGAACTTTAATTATGTTCGTGGAGGGTCGAATAATCTGAACTTAACTTGGCTAGGATGTTTAATGTGTAATCGATGTGCAATCGAAACAAACATTTTTATGGTTTTGAGTTCTGGTTTTTAATTAGGCTTTAACAAGGCTCCAATCATACATTTTATCTTTATGGTGTTGAGATTATGTCTCGATCCGGTGTATCAACATCGGATGGCCATGATGAAATCATATTAGGGTGGGCACCTAATTGGTAATTAATTAAGATTTGATCTTAATTATAATATAAAGTGAATCTCCTTAAATCAGTGAAACAGATTTGTTTGTTAGGAGATTACTTAAAGAGGAAATTATTTATTCATATAAATATCTTCTAGGGTTTTAGGGTATGGCTAGGCATAATGTAGATCCATAAGAGAGGTTGAGAGGGTTCAAAGAAGGGTAACTCCATGAGAGTTTGTAAGGCCTTTTTGTATCTCAACAATTATAGTGGATTCTCCCTTTTCGCCCCATGGACGTAGGCTTAGGCCGAACCACGTTATTTTTCGTGTTCTTCGTGTGATGGTGTTTCGTTCTTGTGTTCGATCTCGTATTTTATCGACGGCTTCCGCGTATCCATTTTCCAACAACTGGTATCAGAGCTCCAGTTTACGACTTAAGAGGATGAGATCTGAAGAACGACGAAACAACATGAGTCAGAGAAGAATGAAATATGTCGTATCGAGGTTTTACACGAAGAAGAAGAAAGAAAAAAAAAGTGGCCACGAGAGAAGAAAAAAAAAAGTTTCTGGCCATGGATGAAAGATGTCTGACGTGTAATCCTGATTGCATGGGATTTGCATGAAGACGCGGAGAAGTGCCAGAGGCGAGGCACGGGTGCAGGTACGGCGTGGGCACGTGTGAAGACGCGTGATGCAAGGCGGCATGCGACGAGCGTAGAGTGGTCTATGCAAGACACGTGATGTTGATGTTCAGTTCGTGCAGAGAAAGAAGATGGAACAATGCAACACAGAGATGACGTTCTGAACCCAGGTGGCGTCCCAAGTGGTTCAGGTAAAAAACGAGTCCAGTTTCGGAACTTGCAAGCGTGTGATGTGTTTATTCAAGGTGGAGTCCAGATCCTTCTTCAGATATGCAACACAGAGAAGGCGTTTTGAACCCGGATGGCGTCCTAGGTGGTTCAGATAAAAAAGTGAGTTCAGATATTCGGAGCTCGCGAGCGCTTGGTGTAGTTTGTTCAAGGTGGAGTCCAGACGATCTTTATTTAGAAACGCACATGAAGCATGCGACAGATTCACGTGATTACTTGAAGATGCAGTGGTGCAGACTTTCGGAGGAAGAAAAATTCTTCAGCTAGGTGGAGCTTGCAGAGCGAGGTGGAGACATCAACAAAAATCTTCAAAGAGTTCGTGGAAGTCGGAGTTTACCGAATTCGTGCAAAGGTGGAGATTGTTGGGATTATGTCTCGATCCGGTGTATCAACATCGGATGACCATGATGAAACTATATTAGGGTGGGCACCTAATTAGTAATTAGTTAAGATTTGATCTTAATTATAATATATAGTGAATCTCCTAAAATCAGGGAAACAGATTTGTTTATTAGGAGATTACTTAAAGAGGAAGTTATTTATTCATATAAATATCCTCTAGGGTTTTAGGGTATGGCTTGGCATAATGTAGATCCATAAGAGAGGTTGAGAGGGTTCAAAGAAGGGTAACTCTATGAGAGTTTGTAAGGCCTTTTTGTATCTCAACAATTATAGTGGATTCTCCCTTTTCGTCTCGTGGACGTAAGCTTAGGCCGAACCACGTTATTTTTTGGGTTCTTCGTGTGATGGTGTTTCGTTATTGTGTTCGATCTCATATTTTATCAACGGCTTCCGCGTATCCGTTTCCCAACACATGGGAGCATTCATATCAACCATCATGATTTTAGAATGGATAATGTTACTTATAACCCATTTTTCAACCCCAATCCCAATTTACATATGTTTTGAATTATTTTAACCCCCAATGATGTATATGTTATTACAAAAAATGATGCATATACTTCAATGGACTGCATAGATGCATTTATAAAAAATGTGAAAAAAAATTATCGAAGCATATATCTCGTTAATGTAAGTATATAATCCATTAATTTTTTATCGACGCATATATGACTAGCATAAAATTAGGAATTGGGGCTGAAAAAACTCGGTGTAACAACATATCGACACACATGGAAATTGGGGTTGGAAAAAAACAACCGAGTGTAAGAGCACTCAGAATGGATAATGGGATAATGTTACAGCACTCAGCACTTTTAGAATGCCTCACCACCAGCAGGAATATTTGTCTTCATGACGTTTTTATGAATCATGAAAATCATCTGGCATAAAGTTTATAATCTGTCCGACCGGTTACTGAGTTATTCAGAAGCCCTGTCTTGTTTTTGTTTTTGTATTTATGTAGTATTTAAATTAATAGGTTTGCATCTATAACTAAGGTGTTGGTTGAATAGAACTGAGGGGATTTTTTTGACTTTAATGTCATACCCATTTTCCAATTTTTGCCCATAGAAATGTAATCTGAATTTATATTGTTGTTTTTCTCAAAGCTATGAATCTGAAGATAATCAACATAATTTTTGCAATATTAATATGGATAAAGATTTAATAACCAAGAAAATTTTTACCCAAGCCAAGAAAAACATGATAATCTATCATTTCAAATCACATCTCAATTAAAGTGATAGAATGACATGTCATGTATTAATTAGTTTAAAATGAGTTAGGTTAAAATATTGATCATTTTTTTTCCATAGGATTAGAATTAATATAAGCATCGAACACTGGGCCAAGTCAACCCTCCTGTGAATCTCGGGCTTGACCAGGTCCACTGGCTATTCTAGCTATGGGTTTGGGCCAGCCCGCCCATAGGCTAGGGCCTAAACGGACCAGGCTTCAAAAATAGCTATCGGGATTTAATCTTGCAAAACAAATAGTTTTTATTTCTCAAATTTTTTTCAAAAATAATAATAATTTTTCTTATTCTGCTATGTTCTCTTTTATTTTGGATAATTGTTTCACCCTAAATGGGGGATAAGAATTTAAAATTATTCTATTTAACATATATGATAATAAATTTGTATTACATGCAATAATTTTTTTCCATAATATAACAAAAATAAAATAAAAAAATTATAAAAAATTCAATCAAAATAGATTTAATGAATATCTTTATTTAAAAAAAATAAACAAGATTAATTATAATGCAATTATGTATGATATATGATTAAATAATTTTTTTAATTAAATATTGAAATCATCACAGCTGCTATGAAAAAATAACATTGAGTTTCACAATTTTTAATGTCAAGAAAAAACTCTATTAAATGTGTCATTGGCTCAATTAACAATTCAAAATAATTTAGGGATTTTTATTTTTTCACTTACCTTAAAATAATAAAAATCAATCATAAAAAATTAATTATGATTAGATTTTGAGAACTTAAAATATATTTGTGATCTACTTAAATCTGATTTAAAATCATAAATTTTAAATAAATGGATTTGAGTCATTATTAAATAAAAAAATTATATTATAATCCAAGCATTACCAAATAAATGAATCTCAATCCTCTTTTCTGAATCATGTTTCTTACTAAACATGATGTCGATATCAGGGTCTTGCCCCCAGAGGTAGGGAGGTTGATCCATTTACGGTTCTTGGGGTTGAAGAACACTAATCTTGAGAGCCTCCCTTCCACTGTGGGAGACCTCATCAATCTGCAAATGTTCGACATAAGATCGAATGGAAAGTTAAAAGTGCCAGCCTCAGTTTGGAAGTTGAAAGAATTGAGGCATTTCTATCTGGATTGGTGTTCTCCTAAACAGATCGAAGGTTTTCCAAATATTCAGACGCTAAATGGTATCGCTGCTGGTGGCTGGATAGAGAAAAGCCTGGTTAAACTTACCACCCTCACTCGATTGGCCATTACTAGAGTTTCGTCCAACCATATGAGTGCATTAGCTCCTGCACTTCCTCAGCTTGGACGCCTTAGATACTTGGCACTGAAAACGGAAGGGCAATCTCCTATACCGATGAACATGCAATTCAGTGATCTTCAAGATCTCTACTTGTTAACTTTGCTTGGGCAACTAGGGCGACTACCAAACAACTTCCCTCCGATCCTTATGAAGCTATCATTGCGTTCATCGCGGCTTGTCGACGATCCATTGCCTATTCTTGGACAACTACAAAGCCTTGAAAGCCTGAAACTACTAAAGGATTCTTATACTGGGACACGAATGGTCTGCCCTTCTTTGTGCTTTCCGAAATTGAAGTTCTTGACCTTCGATGAACTTGACAATCTGGAGGTGTGGGAAGTCAAGCATGGTGCGATGACTTGCCTCAGACACTTGGTTGTCTCAAAATGCAAAAAACTGAAGATGCTTCCAGAGGGATTAAGGCACACAGATTCTCTCCAGGAGTTGGACTTAGCTGGGATGCCAGACTCATTCAAAAACATGTTCAGCAGGATTTTGGGGAGGGTCGGCGAAGTATCCATCGCACAACTTCCATTATTTTACGCATACGGTGAACCAACTCCTTCTTGGTTTCATGAGGTACTGTTTAACCTTTCTTAAACTTTACTCTCTATTTCTTTCTAACTTATTCACTGACATACAGGGGAGGGGTGGGGGAAGAGGTTCATGTTAATGGTCATAGTTTGATTGTGGAATCTATATAGTTTTCAGGGGAACGAATTATGAGAAGCTTGGGTACTAACTTTGGAATTGATCAAAATGTAGCACATATCTTCAATTAATCTAAATCTTCCTCTAATGATTAGCTGGTTGTACATAGATGTCTATTTTGAATCACATTTGATCTATGATCGTGATATCCTTATTTGTTGAGAATCTTGAGCATTATAATTCACATATATCAATACCATCAAGCTTATGTTCTTAATGCACCGTCCCTTTAAGTTTTTCATTGCTCAATGTATCACTGCAATGTTATGTATGTATGTCAGATTCCCAGAATTTCTACTGAATGTTGTTTTCAAACTCTGCATTGTAATTACTCTGTTTCTGTAGGTGAGCTGGCTTTTTTATTAGGAGGGCATAGAAGGAACCTCCAGAGCTTCAATAGTTACTCGATCTTCTCTTGGTAGCAGATCATAAAAAATTTCAAGAATAATATTTTCTTATATTCCGGTCCAGTTTGTCTCTCTGTTAAGCAACGTGATTTCCTATGTACTTTGCTTATCATATGTCATGTCAATTTATTTCGTGTTGGGAGTGGATATATGTATTTTGAATTGAACTTCTTTGAAAATTATGCCTTTCCATTAGTATATTGTGCTTTCCTATTTTATACAAATAGTATCAGTAGAACTTCAGGATTGGTGTTTATGATATAGACATACAAATTTTAGACCTGAAGAACAGAATCTTCTTGTGAATTTGAGGTTTGCATATTTTAGGTGAATTGAACATCATATTCCCCGATGAAGTTCTATTGATACTTTAAATTTTTCATTGTTCAATGTATTACTGCAATGTTATATATATGTTAGATTCCCAGAATTTCTACGGAATTTTGTTTTCAAACTATGCATTGTAATTACTCTGTTTCTGTAGGTGAGATGGCTTCTTTATTAGGAGTGCACAGAAAAAACCTCCACAGCTTCAATAGTTACTCGATCTTCTCTTGGTAGCAGATCATCAGAACTTGCAAGAATAATATTTTCTTATATTCCGGTCCAGTTTGTGTGTCTGTTAAGCAACGTGATTTCCTATGTACTTTGTTTATCATATGTCATGTCAATTTATTTCGTGTTGGAATATATGTCTTTGAATTAACTTATTTCGTGTTGGAATATATGTCTAATGTCTTTGAATTAACTTTCTTTGAAAATCATGTAGATGAACTCTTTCCATTAGTATATTGTGCTTTTCTATTTTATACAAATAGTATCAGTAGAACTTCAGGATTGGAGTTTATGATATAGACATACAAATTTTAGACCTGAAGAACAGAATCTTCTTGTGAGTTTGTGGTTTGCATATTTCAGGTGAATTGAACATCATTTGGTATAATGCCACGTAGAGTTTGTAAATCCTTTGAAGCCCAAAAGTACCTTGGGTTTGTTTTCATTGGCACCCAAAACATGATACCATCAATAACAGTGCGGTAAATGAACACGTGTCGCAGATTCTGTAGTTTAATCACCCCACTTGGTATCTCATCCACTTTGCTGTCAACGAGGTCAAATGTTTGTAAGTGTTGAAGCCTTCCCAAACCTTTGGGAAGCACATTTGTTCTTCTTAAGCTCAAAAACTTCAAATTGAACGAATCACCCACAGGATTAGGTATACTCTTAATGGATGTGCCTTCTAGATCCAACACCCTCAACCATTTAAAACTCAATTTTGCTTTTCTATCAAAAGGGCCAGAAACCATGTCATCCGTTGCAAATATTAATAAGGAAAGGAGGTGAGATATTTGGGCGGAGATTGAAAAATTAATAAATCAATAGACGAGTTTGATTTTACTTAAAAAAACCAAATAATTAAACCAAACCGGATTATATTTAAACACATGATTATTTGTAATCATTATTCATTTAGATCATTCTTTTATATTAAGAACTATATTATTGTTATATAATTGGTATTAAAAAAATGAATATACTAATTTATACTATCAATCCTAGCATTTTTAATATTTATGTAAAATTGTAAACCAACCCCAAAAAACTCTAACCAATCCAAATTAGTAGGAAAGAAAAAAAAATAATTGAGTATATATATATGTTTATCTTAAATAGTTCAGTTTGGTTTAATTTGGATTAACCAAACATATATTAGTTTGGTTTTATTTTGGGTTTTCATTTCATTTTTCAGTTCAATTTGATTTTTAAGTTACATATGAATATAGTTTACTTTCAGTTTAGATTTGCAAAAAATCGAATCAAATCAATCAAACTACACCCCTAATACAAAATGACTGAAAGTATATGTATGCCACCTGTATATAATTTTTTTTTTGCATGATTAATAGAAATTGGGGTTTGGCGTATCTGTAATTGACAAGAGAATTGCAATAGAGAGAGCACATGTTTGAGTCCCAAAATTTTACCTACAATAATAAATAAATTTCAACCATATACAAAGTGAAGATATCAGTTAAAAAAAATGAAACGACTACATATTAGTAAAATCAATCTTAAAATATAGGGTTCTTTATTTCTAATTACCTATAAATTATGTTATTTAATGATCAATCTTTCCCTTTTTCACAAATTTTTAAGTCCACAACTTTAAACGTATATTTCATTATTAGTCTGTATGCTAAATGTCTGTTTGAATATTCAAAGAATATTCCATATAGCATTTGTATGTGAAAATGAGATTTTTATTTTTAAGCTTATATAAATTATGTTATTTAGTCATTAGTCTTCCTTCCTCATATTTCATTTTTAGTCTCTAACTTCAAATTCCTTTTTCTTATTAGTTTTTGGAGAACATGTTTGTAAGATTTTTATAAGTATTTTGATATGTTAAACGTGTATACAAAATGATTGGTGAAATATCTAAAACAAAACTGCATTTATATTGATAGGTGTTCATCGACAATTTCAGTGTTAAACATTGCATATACGCACCCAATCGGAGATTGCATTAGCTGTCTAATTAAGATTGATTACATAAATAGAAGAAGATTGTGAAATATCAAATTTGAGAATTTTTTCATCATTGATTTTTTATTTAAATGATTTTTTCTTGGTTGAAAATTGTGAAGTATCAAATTAGCTATTTTGAATGTATTTGGAATTTTAAATTTAAAAATTTATATACCATTAAAAAATTTGTACGCAATCAATAAAAATTTATTATGCGTGGTTCTAAACTTTTATTTATTAGAGATTTAATGATTTTATGGGAATCTAACATCTTTATATTATAATAGTTTTTAAAATTTAAACTACAATTATTGTTGTTTTTATTTATTTATTTTATTAGAAATATCATTAATGAAGGATTCAAATTTCCCTTTATTGTTATAGAATCTTAGTTACTGTACAATAGACATAATCATTGATTTGAAGTAGTAAATGATGGAACTTGAAGAAATGTTGAACTAGAAAATCGATAATATCGTTATAAAAATATGGGAAATTAATTAGAGGTCCCTGAGGACACCTGTGTAATAACAATAGGTCTCTTGACTTTTTCTTCTTTTCTTTAGGTCCCTAAGTTAATGGTGGTATTTTCTTTGGGTCCTTCCATCTAACTTCCATCCATTCTAGTTATTTGTCTTCATCTTTTACCCCCAAGTGAACATTAATTTCCTATCTTCCCAACCTCTCTTTCTCCCCCAAGCTCTCTTTCTCCCCCAAACAACTCAAAAATTTGTCAAACCATCTTCACGAGCACCCATTGCGCCAATCTCGCCCCCAAACAACTCCAACCGCACCCCCCCCCCAACCGTCTCCGCGTACTCCACGACGCCCCTCACCCACCTCCCGTGACCCCAACCCCCCAATCGCGACCCCGACCTCCCTCGAGCCCTGATCTCACCCCCTTAAAGTACCAATGTATGATTTTTTTTATAGAATCTTGTTGAAATATTGTATTTTTTGTACATATTGTAATGTGAGATGTTTATATGAATGTTCCATAAATAAGGAGTTTTCAGAATTTCAAAGTGTAAGAGTGTACACAGTGCACTTATCAATGTACACATACAATACATGGCATAGTGTGCAATGCTTGTCCATTTTATTTAGTCATGCATGTTTTTCATTTATGAAATTCTCAAAATTTCACTATTTATATAGTTGTGCATGTTTTTTAACTATGAGATTCTTAAAGTGTGAATAACAGTGTGCATAAAGAATTTAATAATGTATACTGTCAACAATGTTGTGTGTTCTGATAGTAATATTTTTGAGGTGGACGAGGTGAAGCAGTCAACCTCAATGATCACATGTGCACATGTAGAAGTTGGTAGGTGAATAGGTTGCCATGTGTGCATGCTTATGCTGCAGTATGAAAAATAAACTGCTCCATAAATGATTATTGTTCACCGTATTTTCTGTCGAACACATTCTGACAAGCATATGTGGGTGCAATTCTACCTATGGTGGACGCTCAAAGACCAGCTGAAGAGATAGATGAAAGGATATTCATTAAACCTCCATTTACAAAGATCAAGCCTAGGAGGAAAAAGAAAAAGATGATAGAGTCGCAAGAAGATCCAGATGCGATAACCCACAATTGATGTTCGAGGTGCAAGGGATTTGGACATAAAAGGAAGACATGCAATAATCCAGTGACCGTTGAAGAATGATATGTTATTTTGAAAATTTCTTGAACATCTGTTTTTATTTATCAATGATGTACTAGTCTATTGATAGTTTATGAACATTTATCTGTCTTTATCAATGATGTATTATATTGAAAGTTTCTAAACATTTGTCTATGTTAAAAGATTGGTGAATAATCTGTGTTTCTTTTAGAATGATGTATTTTCTTGATATTCTCATACTGTTTCAGGTATAACAGTGTACACATTGTTTATAACGGTGTACATAGTGTGGCATACAGAACCTGTAACAGGTATAACAGTGTACATACTGTTGTTAATAATGTACATAGTGTAGCACACAAAACCTGTAACAGGTATAACAGTGTACATAATGTTGCTAACCGTGTACATAATGTAACACAGTGAACTTATAAACAATTAATAACAGTGTACATATTGTAATACAGAACTGGTAAAAATATATTTCAGAGAGAAGGCACAAAATAATACAATAAAAAATAGAGAAAACATAGATTTCATTATCTTCAAATCCAAGGAAAAAAAACAATATATATATTAACATATAAAGCTCAGATGGACACCCATTGTTGACCATCCGTTTGCAATTTCCCCGATGATTTCGAAGTTGTTTACATGCTTGGGCAATATCTCAGATGGAATCCCAAAAGCATCTAGTGTGGGTTGGTTTCAATTGAGTGTTTTTAAATTCATTAGCATCGTACAAGATGCATTTGAGCAGTCAGTCACATGCAAGCCATGGATTTTGTTATTGTTCCGATGCTCCCCACTGATGCCCCTGTGAGGTTCAATATGAGCTAGGTCTTTCTCAAGCAGAGCAAGAAATCAACCCACACATTCACAAACAAAAATCCACAACCAAAAACCAAATTTACCTACATATAAAGCTCTCCCATACATACCTTCCGGCCTGTCGATGCTCTTCGGAGCTAGATCTGTCGCCGTCAATGCTCTTCAAGTTGGATTTCGCAACATGGACGACGAAAATGGGGGGATAGGAGGAGGTCTTCCCATCGATGGGAGATGAGGGTTTGGGTCTCTTGGTAGGGAAGAAGAGGGAGTTGTTTTGGGGGAAAAACATTTGGGTTTCACAGGGGTTTAATGAGGGGCACAATGGGGAGATTATATAAAAAATGGGATGGCAGTTAGTGCCAAGGACCTAAACATAATACATTTGGTAATTAGGGACATAAAGGAAACAAGAAAAAGTCAAGGGATCTATTATTATTACACAGGTGTCCCTAGGGACCTCTAATTAATTTCCCCTAAAAATATTGAAAATAGTTTTTGTAACACCAGTGCATTTTTTTCTTATTTATATATTTGATTTAAATATATAAATAAGATATTTGAATTAAAATTTGTGTGTTTTGTGTGTTTTTAAGTTTTGGCTCATTTAGTGTATACTTATGGGTCCATTTCAATTTACAATTTTAAATACTAATTGTTATGTTGAAATTTTCATATATTTTTCTTTTTAAGATCTTCAAGATCTTAAATGGTTACAATCTCATTAACATTAGAGCTCAAAAGATTAAGTTTTGATATTTCATTGTTATTGATTTTTAGGGACCCAGTTTTGAATTTGTGAATTTCTTATAATATGCTCCAGGGACCTATATCTAATTTGTATAGGGACCTATTTGTAAATATAAAATAAGCCGGGGGTCGTTTTGTAATTTCGTTAGGTTTAGGCATCTAAGTATGTATATATATTAGGGGTGTGCGGCGGTGTCTTTGGTTAGGCAGAAGCCGAGAGAGAGAGAGAGACAGAAGGTATTTAATCTTTTCTTTTTATCTTTTGATTTTCTTATTATTAATTAGATCCATGTTTAGGTGTTTGAAATTTTTGAAGCTTTTAATAAAAAAAGAGTTTTGATTTATTATTTATTTTAAATATTAAATTTATTTTTATGTTATAAGATTTTGAATTTTTAATAAAATTAGAGTTTTGATAGATATATGTTCATGTTATTGGATTTCTAAGTTTTTTTATTTATAAAAAGTAGGGTTTTGATATATTATTTATTATTGTTAGATCTATTTAGGTTTTTCAATTTTTGAGTATTCATAAACTTAGGGTTTCGATTTATCATTTATTTTAAAGATTAGATCTATGCTTAGATTTCTGAAAAATAAGTTTTTAATAATACTAGAGTTGTGTTTTATACCTATACTTAATAAGTTTTATTTATTTTCAATTTTTATTGACTAATAATTTATTTTATTGAAAAAAAAAATATATGTATTGTCATATTATTTTATGAATTTTAGTTATTTTATTATTATTTTCAATTTCTAGATTTTTTTGTCTTTTCTGTTTTGTCTTTTCTACTTTATCTTTTCTAGTTTTGTCTTTTCTGATTTTTGTCATTTAGTGTCTGGTTATATGATAAATAGGTTTAGATCATATTCTTAGGTTGTAGTATATATGGAGATAGATTTAGATTACTGGGTATAAAAATTTATGCCTAATAATTATGGATAGGTAATTATGTCTTGGGCCTATGGTTGAATTATGGGGTCTTAATTAATAATCTATTTGATTCATCTAGGTTGTAATTTTTGTTGCGGGCTTCGTTCTCCGGAACTAGGGTCCATTCGAGGTGAGTAGGCCTATTGATTTATTCTATGTGAGTTTTTCTCTATATCGTTGAATTTCACGTGTTCATTATATTTGTATGATATTATGTGATATCCATGCATTTATATTATGATTATTTTACATGATTTTAATATTTTACATATTGGTCAAATTGCATTTCTTACTGAATAAAGTTGCATGATTTAATTCATTCGTCTTGTCATTTACAATAGCATGAATTATGCTATTCATGTTTCAAGAATTAACATACTACATTTTTTTTTATGCTTATGTTTTCGAAATAACATTTGGATTAAGTATTTTCATTTCGAGACTTTTGAAAAAATTTAGGACTAGTGGAGGCAACCTAGTTCTAGGAGATTTTATCAAGATGCATATGATGACATATTTTCTGGAATAAATACCCCCGTAGTATTTCGCCTTTGGGGAGGAAGGTCTAGGACTCGAAGAGTCCTAAGATCGGTGAGGGGTGTGGTAAATCATTCCTTACAGCGGCGGATTCCTTTGTTTGGAGTCTGCAGCAACCGGGACATCCTGTGCTGGTGTTCTCGTAGTGATGGCAGCGGCGACCCATCAGCGTCTTCTAGATCCGACGTCTTCTCGAGGGAGCTTTTTGAGCGATTTAGACGCTTGGGTCTTGGCAAACCTGTTTTGGGAAACGGTTCTTCCGATTGAGAACCTACCCGGTCATATCATTTAAGCTGCATGATTTCTATGACGTGGACAAAGGATTGCGCTACGTGATTCCATTAAAATATATTTTTTATTAAGCTCATGAATTTAAATTGATTTATTAAAGAAAATTCTTGTTTTTAATATTATTATTATTATTATTATTATTATTATTATTATTATTATTATTATATATATATATATACATATATGATTTTATCATTTAACTCTCATGATTTCTCTGATGTGGGCCAAGGATTGGGCCACGTGCACATTAAAATATTTTTTTTAAAAGTTAATGATTTTCATAAAACTTTATTTTTATATATACTGTCACGTAAGGTAATTTGTTAGTGGACTTATTCACTGAGTTAATCACTCACCCTATTCGATATGGACTGGTTGTTTCATAACTAGGTATTGCGTATTCTGAGGATTAAAATGAAGTTTGGACTTTTCGCGTATTTCAGAAATTGCTCCAAGGTAGCGGTTCGAGAGTAAATTATAGTTATGACTGACTATTTATATTTATTTAGTTTAGATGGCTCCCACAGGGGTAGTTTGTTATGTATTTTCTTTTCAGTATCTTGTCTCCGCAAAAACTCTAATATATTGTAAAGTCATTAGTGATTTAATACCATTGGTATTATTTATTTTATTATTATCAGTTTTATTATATTTATATTATATGGGTATCATATAAGGAAAAGAAAAAAAACTGTAAATTTTGATCTTGTATTTGGATTAAGTTTAGTAGTGATCCATTTACCGTCCGATAAGCGGTTAGGTAAATGTGGGGTGTTACATTTTTTTGGATGTTTCTTTCATTTAGGGAATGAGAAGTTTATGTATTTTAACTATCAATTAACCTCAAATATACATACGTTTACGCTGAAACTCATAATGAAAAAGTCATTTGAAGGTATGGATTGATCACTAAATAACATAGTTTGTGTAAACTTAAAAAAATAAAAAGGAATTTCAATTAGCCCAAACATATTAACATTTGGCGGAGGGACTGATAGCAAAATAAGCATTTGAAGTTGGGAATTTAAAAAAAAATATAAAGAAGGGATAAATCGATAGCTAAATAACATAGTGTATTTTAACTTTAAAAAAATAAAACCCTAAAATCTAATGTTTTCCAATCAATCGATAGTAAGAAGATGAAAATAAAATCACAATCCATATGATACTAACCTGAAAACTCCCCTGTTTGCTCCTCTCTCTCTCTCTCTCTCTTATATTACAAGTTAGCCTGTTGCCTTCGTACAGAGCCAACCTTTCATTGATTTTTTTTTATTATAATGAGCCAGCCTTTATTTATTTTCTAATTATACTAAATCTTCAGATCGGTTGATCTTCATAAACAATGTGACAATTTGCGTGTCCGGTGTTTTCTTTTTCCAGAGTTTTCTCATTACTGAGTTAGAATAACAATATGACAATACATATATGTGGTTGATTAGACTTTCAATTTATCTATGAAATGGCACAATTATTTTTGGATACACAGGATATGAAGAGCTACAAAATTTTGGCAAACTAGAACAAACATATTCATACTGACTAGTAGTACAAGAAATATTACATATCCAAATTTGACATGGGTCCAAAGCCCCATATAACATCCAAGCCCACAGGGGTATTTTTTGCCACTCCTTGCTGAATGCAAGGTTTGAAACCAGCCTTGTCAGAAAGACATGGGTGTTCTCTACCATTGGAACAAGGCTAGGCAGGACAAATGACACTATAATTTTTGTAGCCAGTGGAACAATTTTGAAAGATCCACCATCTTATTCTTTAATTCATTTTCTCCCACTACTGTAGATGGTCATTAATTATTGCATATGAAATGACACAAGAAGATGGTAAGGTTGATTATGAAGCGAGATTTATTTGGAGCAAACTCATTTTTGTAATTTTTGTAAATTTTGTAAATTTTTCTTTTGTTGGTGAAAAGGCCTACTTTGGAGGCTTATGTTATATCATCAAAAAGAGAGGATTATATACATCTGTATCATTATACATTACGTCCAAACAGGTAGGCTTTGATAACAAGCCTGAAGACTAGGATGATTGTAATAACCTATGGATTGTTGGATCCTCTTAGAAATGAGTATGACAAGATCTTCTTTTCTGTCGAGCAAATCTGGCCAGAACCTCTGGTGGCCTAACCATTTCTCTAGAAACCTTGTGAAATTTAATAGTGATACTATTGTTCGCTAAGTTTCGAATGGCTGCTACATATTGCTGAAGGTAAATTGGGCCAAAACCCTACCCCTGCGACAATTGTATAAGCACTAGAGAATCAGAGCATGTTATAAGTTAGATGACTTCTTTCAAGTGATAAGATAATATGCTAACCTGAAAATATTTCCCGATTTTATTCTTGAAGCCCTTCTCTCCCGTGGATGTATATAAAGTGTTGTTATGGTTAAGGAGTCATTATTGTGGTATTATTATTTTTCTAATTTTTCTCGTATAGTCATTATTATGGTATTATTGCTTTCCTAGTTTTCATGTTTTCCTATTTTTGTATTTTAGAGTTTTCTTTTTGTATTTATAAATAGAGTCTTTAACTCCTACAATACAATAAATAATTCATTTTCTTTATTCTAACAATTACATCAAGTCATTTTTATAGTCTAAAATGTCATTTTATATACCTCGATACAAATCCAGTGAACGATGTATATATCTCGTTAAATTTTTTCTTACACTTATTAATATAATGATATACACTTTTTATCATAGCGTATATGTCATTAAATGATGTTTACTATTTAAAAAAAATAAAAATATGTGAATGTAACATTTATATATATAGAGAGAGAGCATTGCAATGATACCCCTCTCTCTGAGACTCTATCTCTCTCTATGAAGAATTAACTATTAATATTGTTCTGTATATATATATATATATATCTCTCTCTGACTCTATTTCTCTCCCTATGGAGAGTTGCAATAGTCTACGGGTCCGTTTGGTTGCATGATTTGGGGTGATTCTGTTTTTTGAAAAGCTAAAATCTCAAAATCGTGCAGTCAAACGAGTTAGATTCAGGCGGAATCAAAAGCTGGATTCCTTTTAATTTTTCTCTCGAAATCCGTGTTTTAAAAAGCTCAAAAACTGTGATTTTTTGAATTAAAAAGCAAATTTCTCTACCAAACATTAAATTCCTTTCAAATATTGATTCCTAAATTTAAAAAAAAAAAACATCTCACAAAAGCCAAGGTCTAAAATCATCTTAAAAAACAGCTTTATTGTAAAAGTTACTTTTGAATATGTGTTTTCAAACGGAGCATACGTTTTGAAAAGAGTTGTGGGCAGCAAAAATGTCAGTTTAATTGAAGTTTAGACATTTTCCTTCGGTGTGCACACATCTATATTTGTGAACTACACAATGGTTGCTGATACTGAAAACTAAACACCGGTCAGAAAGATTGTATTTGTTTTTCGTTGTTTTTCTTTCTCTTCTTCTACCATTTTAGACATGGTCTATATTGAGTTTATTGAAATAGATATGTCTACAGTTTTTTCGATAAAAAAAATAAAAAAAAAGATCATTTTAAACATCGTCTACTTTGAGTTTATTAAAATTTAATAGATATACCCACAGTTTTATAATAAAATAATAAAAATGGATAGATAAATCTCATCCATGCCCATGCGGCCATGCCTATACTCGTATGAGTCCAAAGGTTAAGTTCTCTCAATTTCTCTCTCATGCCTTATGTTAGTATAACTATTGCTAACTCGTGATACCGTCATTCTAACAAATTCAGTTTTCATAGCTTAGATCAAATTTAAAAAGAAAATTTTTACACTAATGTTATTTTATAGTCCAAAATATAGTTTTTAAAAAATCATATACTCCATTTTATTAAATATGTAATTTTATAAAAAGTAAAATATATACTTCAATGAATTCAATAATATTATTTATAGAAATATAATAAAATTTAACGAAGTATATACCAATTGGAGAGGCAAAGTCTGACTTACCGGATTCGGATAATCGGATTCGACCTCTCCCGTTCTCCTCTACCCAAGATGATCCTCGTTCCGCCAGTCAGCAACCTCCGAACGTCATTCACACCGAGAGGTGGGGGTCCTGTGGAAGACCCTCCGACGCTCAAGTCAATATAATTGTCGAATAATGATATTTGTGAAAGAAATTGTGCATATCTGTATATCTGTCATTGCCCCCTATTTATAGTTGGGAGAATGGGTTTAGGGTTTGTGATTGTTCTCATCACATCGGACAGCTGAGATTTAACTAATCATTAATGAGGGAACAATAGATGACACTGTTAGATATGATCCATCATGAGAATCCATATTTGATGGGGATTAGGTGGACATGGTCAATAATGACCTGATCCTATGGTTCATTTGGTATTGATGGAGATTAAATGTTGATAATGACCAATAATTGCTTAAGATTCATAGGGATCACTAATTATTGAATGTAATAGATACTGACTTGGTCGATTTTGGGTTCCCGGGTCGGATCTGTTCGTGTCGAGACCGGTTGGACTGTCGCGTTGTCGAGTCAAACCTGAATGGGTGGTTTACTAAGTCGGGATTGGGCCTGACAGACAGTTATTCGATTGGTTCGGGTCTGATGGGCTTGACGATCCGGCCCACCGTGGGCAGTGGAAAATTTGGCTCCCACACCAATGTTATCTCAAACTTATTCAATACAAGGTGTTCTTTCACCAAATTCTACTACGCTAAGCTCAGATGATCAAATGTGGATCTCATAAGAGAAACATTTATTATTAAAAGTGATTTAAAGAAATGATATGTTTAGACTTGCAATGGATGTTTTTCTCTCAGAAATCTACCCAAAATGTAAATATTACGGCTTGGCATGATGCTGAATTAGATGATAAGGATGCCGACATAATTTGATATTTTCATCGACCGCCTTTCGTAGAAAACATTATTTTATGAACGTTTTTCTTATCAAAGTCGGCATTTCTACGTCGGTCCCTTTTTTATAAAACAATGGTGTTAATTGGCACACGTTAGGTGATCTTTCAATTCACAAGCGTCATTGATGATTTATTTATTTATTTTATTATAACTACATTGAAAAAGAACAAAGAGGGTGAACAGCATATCGACGACCAGAAGAGTTATCTAATCGAAAAGAGAACACATTGAAACTGACCGGTTTCTTACTCCTATATGGTCAGCCGCCCCACCCCCCCGAATCGTGACCCCTCTTGCATCAGCTATATAACGACTCCAGCCAGTGGCGGCTCTAGGAATATTTATAAATAGGTCATTAAAAGAAAAAAAAAATTTAATTTTTTTTAAATCTATTATTATCATATATTTATCAAAACATAAATTTTCTTTGAAAAATAGAACAACTTACATTAATAACAAATAAACCATCAAAGAAATGAGATTAATGATTATTAATATATAAATTTTTACAATAGTCGTCGACGAGATTTCATATTTTGAAATCATTGCATGATAATTTTATTATTAACATTATTGAATATGTCTATAAAATAAAATTTATCCATTGAACAAATGACACAATCTGTAAAATAAAGTTTTTATAAACATAAATACATAAAAAGGGGCTTCTGATACACAAACGAGTAAAGGAAAACATGGTGTAATGTTAAAGGGTTTTGTTCATTATTCATACACGATTATGCAGTGATGAGAGAGATTCAGATTAACATACAAGAACAATGAATGTATACTCACATTAACGAGGTATATATTTCAATAGAAATCCTTTTACATTTTTTTATAAATATATTTATGTAATTTATTGGAGTATATGTTTCATTTTTTATAAAAGCATGAAATTTATTACATGAGTATACTATTTAAAAAAAACTCAAAACACATTTAAACTAGAATTGAGACTAAAACTGAAATTGTACATATTATTATTATTATTATTATCAATTTTTTTTGTTAAGTTGGGTATATTAGGGTTTTGGGGTCCAAAATTTTTTTGCTTTTTCAACGTGGGATTGGCTTTTAGTGGGGTCAATGATACGGTTTACATTGGGCTGGGATGGGTTAATTAAACATTGTGTTTTTTTTTTTTTTTTGTGTGCAGTGGGGTCAATTGACCCCACCACACAAAATGTAGCGCCGCCCCTGACTCCAGTAGAGGCACGCCCAAAACATCTCTTACATGTTTTTCAAGTTATTCACGTGTTGCGAAAAATAGCCTTGTTTCGAGTTATTAATATTCCAGGGGTATATAATGAAACATGGGCACTGAGTCCGTTTTCTAGTCCCTGTTGCAGTTATAATATGATACACTGTGATAATGCAGTATATATTGTGTTATCATAACACATAAATTTTTTTTTTATATGAAAAAAAAAATTGTTATATCTCAGTATGTACTTCATTTCATACAACAACTTGTACTTTAACAGAAGATGATATAAATTTTAAAAAAAAGAAGAAAAACAAGGAGACCGCGGATGATGTTACAATTAGGCCGGACATATCATTTTCCAGTGAAACAATAACCTTGGTGGGCTCAATTGACTTAATGTGCAACTGTTCTGGCTTGGCAAAGCATGATCCTGGTCTGGTCATTTATGAATCATCCAAAGTTCTATAATTTAGTTTTTATTTGACAGAGTATGAGGACAGATTTGAAAAGCATTCGAGTGATTGTTGTTTTTGCCTTTTTACTGTATCTTCAATTCACTCAAGGAAAGTTTGTGAACATACGAGTGAATTAACAGAAGCCTATGCTATTGAGCTTGATATTTGCTTGGACAGTGAAGTATTTTTAGCACATAGATCTCTAAAGCTGCATAAATCCATCCTGATTGTCATGACAAACAAACAAACCCAATCCTTATTTTGGAGTACAAACCATGCAGAAATTCTCAATCTGAACACTTGAATTAACAGAACATTCAAAACACACACAGACTGAAGCACAAATCAACCACTTTAATTGACATAATAATTGAATAAATAATCAAGGACAACCAAACAGACAAACTTTTGTTCTGTTTTTGGATGAAGTAAAAGAACAGAATAACTAAGTTGGTAGCTCATTCTTCCATTGACAGTCTTCTCTATTTTTCAATTCGAGCATCAAACTTTTTTTTGCTTTTCTTTTTCTTCAAATAAAAAATAATTCTAAGCATACAATCACCAACAACTTTATCTCAAATTTCTCCTCTGTTGCATGTTAATACTACATTTATCATCCATGATTCATTAATATGGTGGAAAAAAATTCCTGTTCCCTCTGTTTTCCTACATACTCTGCTTTTACACACAGGTGGGACTTAATTGTAACTACATCTATGGATATAAATGAAATTATAAATTTTATGAGCTTGATTATTGCCCTCACTGACAATGACAGTCCCTATAACGCTCAAGATGAACTTAATATGTTACTTAATATGTTACGTCTATATTTGTTGAAGAAGATTGTAATATATAAAGTGAGTACTTGGTGAATAGTCTCACATCGGAAAATTGGAAGAGAATTTTTCAATTCATAAGTGAACCCACTTCTAGAAGGGTGTCTTGGAAAAGACAAATGGAGGAACACACATGCTACATGTGTACGCGCGTACGCGTGTAGGCGCACGTGTACGTGCGTACGCGTCACAACAGTTATCTACAAGTGATAACTGACATAATATGAAGAGATGCAAAGGCACTCCTTTGTCTTGTAACAGAATTTTGAAAGATTGTAAAGGCAACCCTTCAAACCCTATTAAGTCTGTTCATTGAACAGATTAAAAGTATCAGTTTTTTTTCAGTCCTAGAGTGTTTTGAGAGTTCCTCAGAGTTGCTATCTGCAGAACTCTGAGTTTGTTGTATCCTGGAAGTGAATTGCTTGAAACCCATTAGCAAACTCTCAACGAGTGGAGGCAATTATCACTTTAAGGATAACGATCCTTCTTCGCGCCTCAAACTCAATTTGTCACTGTCCACCAAATTTAATTTACAACATTTGCAGAATGAACATCAAGCTTATATACACAGGACAAAGAAGAAACTTAAGTACTGGAAAAAGAAATAATTCTATATGCAGAATGAGTTCATAATCTGATAACTGCGAAATGATTACTTACTGGATGTGTCACACCTGAGACTTGTATAGATGGAATTCCATCTAGAATTTAGAGATGCATTTTTTAGTAAAGATGGGAAACACACCACTTGAATTTACGGAAAAAAACACAATTTGGTACACTCTAAGGAAAGGTGTCATGCCAACAAGGAATCTATGATATAGAGATTTATAGTTATATGCCACTGTGTATTCTTTCCTTTTGCAACTTTTTTTTTTTTTTGAGAAAAGTAGTTGATAATACATCCAAGAACTGTTGCACAAATACATGTAAAAGAGCGGATTTTTTTTTTTTGAAGAATGGTGCTCCCCAGGTTTTGATCCCTTCGCCTTTTCACAGAGAGGGAAGGCACTTATCGACTTAATCAAAGCTCGGTTTGCACCATTGATTGTCCCCATGTTCTTAACAAACCAAAAACAAAATGGTATCTGTTTTTTAATCTAACAAGTTGTCAATTCAATAAAAGTGCAGTAACTGTTGCCCATTGATTTATTTGTGACTATCTATGTAATTCAGCAACTACCATATCATATACTCATAGAATGCCCAAATACTTAGCAGACAATTCAAACAATTCTAATACCCCTTTTGCTTCATTCCTTGCAATCAAAGATTATTGCTATAAACATTGTCATATAAACCAGTCTAGACTCCACAGAATATAACAGCAAAGAACCATATGCGACACTCTAATTGTCCCAGCTAAAAAGCCCAGAAGATCAACATTGTTTACATCCAACTCTGTGATTTAACTAAACCATTAAAGATTATCAAGAGTTATTTTGAAATCGAGTAATTAGCACATCTACATGCTTCAAACAAATATTAACAGAGTCTCATCTCAACAGAAGAATAAATGTCAACATTGGGATTGAAACCTATGTCCAGAGCTTAATTCCATTCTAAGCAGAAACAAAATCATCCAAATAATTTAAGTCCTGTATTTTTTTTTTTTTACAAATATAAGGGACTAATCAGCATTCTTACAGAGGGATTTGTAAGGGATGGCTCATGAAGATCTATGCATTTCTTTTTATCACTTCTATCAAGCGCTCTTTTAACTGCAATACCTCTAAAACTAGTTCAAAAAAGATCTACTCATTATATTTCAAACTCCTCTTGATCTTTATTTTTGCATCTTAATTGTGCTTACTACTAATTATTTGATCAGAAAATCAAAAGGAATGTAAACATGGATCAGTTGATAATTAAATCAAAGTAGTGCTCAATTACTCAACATACACCTCTCCATCATCTAAAGTAAAAATACATATTGCTTTTAACTGAAATGAGATATATGATCCATGAAAATCCCAGAGATCAACTTCGAGCTGTATGTCATCAAATAATAGGAAACAATAACACCCATTTTATAACAAAATTAGAGATGAAAATTCAAGAAGAAACACAAATTCTAAAGAAAAGCAGACCACACAACACACATTCAGTCAGCAACAAAGAAATCGAATAAGACTCAAATATATTGAGCCCTTACCCAATCTGTTGCTATTATTGAAATTTATCATTACAAATTATCTCTGATGTATTCATAGAACTTTAATTAAACCAACTTCAGCAACTCGCTGATATCCTTCTTCAGCGAAAAATGTTCCAAAGCTTTGAAATTACCTGTGAAGAGAAAGCAGATAACTATCTATACAAAAGAAATTTTTAATGAAACTTAAAAGAAAAAAAAAATCACATGACTACAATGCACATCTGTATCAAAGAAATGATAGAACAAGGAAGTCACCTGAGATTTTGTGGAGCTTGCAATTCGTAGTCTTCTCCTCATATCGTGTAGTGTGATGAATCATATATATCTTCATATATCCATTCCCCTTTGCTAAGATAAGTGAGTTTAATGCAGGGGATGTGCAGAATCTTTGCGTGATCCTCTCCTTCGGCTTGCACAATGTCCATCAGCTCCACGGGCATCCCAAATAATTCAAATTCTTTTAGTGTTTTGAGGTGTTCAATGCCTAAGGGCATTGTCTTCAACTGTTTGCAGCTATGCAAAGTTATCACTTCGAGCTTCTCCATCGCACCTTTCTCTATCATTATCTCTTTGAGATAACTCAACCCACGTAAAAAAAGTGTTTTTAGTGAAGGGAAGCCTTCTACTTTGAAGATCATCTCTTCCCCATTAAAAGCCCCTGTAAGAGTAAGATGTTCCAACTTGGGTAAGGACTGAAGGGAAGGGAGTGGGTCTTCTCCTAACCAGGACTGGAATAGGTACAGATGTGTGAGGTTCACAAGGGAGCCAAACGAGCGAGGCAGCCTCTCCAAACGTCCACGCAAAGTAAGCCTTTGAAGGTTTTTGGGAGGAGACAAGGCTTCTAACTGCATCGCATGGTCACCATTTATAACTGAATAAATGACCAAGGCGACAAGTCTGTTCATCTTAGCCAATGAGGCGCCCAACTCTGCTTCATCAGCGGGTCTCACCTTTACAATTGTTAAGGATCTGAGTTGGGTGAGTTTCTTAACTTTTCGAATCACCTTGTCACTCGCTTCAACGCCTTCTAGAGACTGTAAATCCTTTCAATCACCGATGTTCTCTGGAATTTGTGTCCCACCATAGTGATCATAAAATGCAAGCAAGTGACGCAGGTTCATTAGCTTCACAATTTCATCAGGTAATTTCACCACTTCACTGTCAGTGAGGTCCAAAGTCTGTAAATTGAGAAGCCTCCCGATGGATCTGGGGAGCATTTTTGTGGAAGTTCCACGCAGGTTCAAAAAACGTAGATTTATTAAATTGCCCACTGCATTAGGCAAGATCTCCACAGACGCTCCCTCGAGATCTAAGACTCTCAATGATTGAAAAGATGTTAGTATCATTTTCTCCAAAGCAGACGGATGAATTAGGTTATCTGCAAACACCATTAGAGTGTGGAGATTGGTTATCCGATTCATGATCTTTGGCACATCATCCTGGAACATATGCAATGACAATCTAGATCCATCTATAAGATAAATAATGTCATACACACTGCTGTATGACACACAAAATTTCTCTTCTCTAGAGATGGTTACAGCCAAATTTCTAATGAAATAATTCATCTTGCATGCTATTATTCCATTCGTATGATGAGCTCGTCAAAGTAACCGTCTGCTACCTCCTCAATCGTCAAACCTTCTTGGACTTCAACAAATCCTTCTGCCACCCATGATCGAACCAATCTCATTTTAGAGATCGAAAAGTCCTCTGGAAATGCACTGCAGTATAAAAAACAGTTTTTCATCCTGTACGGCAAATTATCGAAGCTAAGCTTCAAGCTGTCCTTTATGCTCTTGTCATCAGCCACTAAAGACTTGAAGTATTCGAGAACCAATATACAAACGGACCCAGTATTTATCTTATACATTAACATTAGTCTTACGAGCACACAAATTGCGAGAGGCAAACCATCACATTTCTTGACAAGTTGTCTTGCAAATTTCTCCAACTCAACAGGGCAACTCCCACCGGTCTCATTGAATGCCTTTATGCAGAATAGGGCCCACGCCTCCTCTTCCTTCAGGGGCTGCAATTTGAGAATAAAATCTTGCGATGCTAGTTTTAAAGCTAAATTATAGTCACGAGTAGTATATAATATTTTGCATTTACACATGCCAACCGGAAAAATCTGATGAATATCATCCCAACCATCGACAGACCACACATCATCAAAGATAATAACACACCTTTGTTGCTGCATACAATCATGGATCATTCGGATCTTGTTCTTCCTCAGAATCAGCATTTCCTGTGGGAAGAACTGATGGAATATGCTTCCCACAATATCATCAATATTGTTGCTTGGGAAGACGGTTATCTGTTAGGGCTTTTCGGATCTTGGGATGCAATCAATCAAAGGAAAAACAAACAAATCGAAATCAAAGACACAAAATTTACGTGGTTCGGCAATGCTTGCCTACGTCCACGGAGCACACCAGAGATCAATCCACTATTTCTGAGAAGTCAAATACACCGTAGATGAAAACCCTAGAACCTAATGAAAAATATGAGATGTCCTTTTATACTGACATCTCATTAAGGGTAAAAAAGTCAATACACGAAAGACACCCCAAAAAATTTTCTTGGGGCGCTGCCCTCAGACCCCGCGAGCTGACCGGGCAGCTCGATCCCCGCGAGCTCAGCGGGGAGCTCGACCCCCGTCCGCCCCTGCGTAGCGCCAACAATCCTCTGCGCACATCATCAGGCTCCACAATATATAACAATCTCCCACTTGGAGACTGAACCAAGAGTAAATAACTTCTATCAAATGATTGATCTATAATCTGGTGTGCTCATCTCTGTCCTCAAGCTAGAAGACCAACTGAAGCTGCGCACAGCTCCAGTTTCTCTGTAGTCACTGTCTTAGTCAACATGTCGGCTGGATTCTTGCTTCCCTGGATCTTCTCAAGCAATAGACTCCCATCATCCAAAAGCGTCCTGATGAAATGATAACGAAGTCCTATGTGCTTAGTCCTCGAATGAAATGCTGAATTTTTCGCCAAATGTATAGCGCTCTGACTATCACTGTGCAAAACATTCTTCGTCTGTCTGAATCCCAACTCTGTTAACAGGCCCTGTAACCATATCATCTCTTTGCTAGCTTCTGTCACAGCTATATACTCTGCCTCTGTAGTGGATAAAGCAACAATCTTCTGTATTTGTGAAATCCAACTAACAGCAGTAGTACCTACTGTAAAGACATAACCAGTGGTGCTCCTCCTCTGATCAACCTCGCCAGCAAAGTCTGCATCCACAAATCCCTGTAGCCTCAACTCGCCCCTGCTGAAGTATAAGCATCTGTCAGTAGTACCTCGCAAGTATCTAAGTATCCACTTCACTGCTTCCCAGTGTTGCTTGCCTGGATCTGACATGAATCTGCTCACAGCTCCCACTGCATAGGCTATATCCGGTCTCGTGCTAACCATGGCATACATCAAACTTCCAATTGCTGAGGCATATGGAACATTCGTCATGAACTTTCTCTCCTCCTCAGTCTTGGGGCTTTGATCTTTGGACAGTTTAAAATGACTAGCCAATGGTGTGCTAACTGCCTTAGCATCAGACATGCTAAACCTCTGCAAAACACGATCAATGTAATCAGCTTGAGACAACTGCAAAATACCTCTCTGCTTGTCCCTCGAAATCCTCATTCCAAGGATCTTCTTTGCTGAACCCAGATCTTTCATATCAAACTCTGTTGATAATTGCTTCTTCAAATTCCTGATTTCATCCATATCTGAACCAGCCACTAACATGTCATCAACATAAGTAGCAAAATAATATAACTGGAATCAAACCTCTTGAAGTAGCAACAATGATCAGCGTTGCACTTGTGGTAGCCAGTTCTCTGCATGAAGCCATCGAATTTCTTGTACCACTGTCTTGGAGCCTGTTTTAAGCCATACAAGCTCCTCTTCAACCTGCACACAAGTTTCTCCTTGCCCTTCACTATGAAACCCTCTGGTTGCTGCATGTATATCTCCTCCTCTAAGTCACCATGCAGAAAAGCAGTTTTGACATCTAACTGCTCAAGATGTAGGTCCTCGGATGCAACTATGCTCAAAACTGATCGAATAGTAGTCAGTTTCACAACCGGTGAGAAAATGTCGGTGTAGTCAATCCCCTCTTTCTGCTGAAAGCCTTTGACCACCAATCTCGCCTTGTATCGCTTGGAGCCATCCTGCTCCTCTTTGACTCGATACACCCATTTGTTGTGAAGAGCCTTCTTCTCCATGGGTAACTCAGCTAGCTCCCATGTCTCGTTGGAAATGAGTGACTTCATCTCATCTTCCATAGCAAGCTCCCACTTGCTAGCATCCTCTCCTTGACATGCCTCAAAATAGCATTCAGGTTCACCTGCATCAGTCAGTAATAAGTAATTCATATACCTCCTGTTCGGAACATGCGGACGGGTGGATCTCCTGAGTGGAGGAGGCTCAGGAGCTGGGGCCTGTGGCATATCAACCTGCTGTTGATTATTCTGTGGAGTAGTTTCCTCTCTCTGAGATCTGTCAACTGTTTGCCGTGACACTCTAACCACTGCAGTATTATCAGGCTCAAAATAAACAGGATCAAAGTTCTTCGGATCACTAGACTGTGTTGCATTTCTATCCTTGTACATCAGTTTTTCATTGAATATGACATCTCTACTTCTTATAACCTTTTTCTTTTGGTCATCCCAGAAACGATAACCAAAATCATCACCACCATATCCAATAAAAGTGCATTTTAGTGATTTAGAGTCAAGCTTACTCCTAGCATTATCACTAATGTGTACATATGAAACACAACCGAAGACTTTCAAATGAGAAAGGTTTACCTCTTTGCCGCTCCATACCTCCTCTGGTATCTTGTGGTCCAAAGGTACTGAGGGTCCACGGTTGATCAAGTAGGATGCTGTGTTGACTGCTTCTGCCCAGAACTGCTTTGGTAGACCTGACTGTATACGCATGCTTCTAGCTCTCTCAGTCAATGTTCGATTCATCCGTTCAGCTATCCCATTCTGTTGTGGAGTCCCTTGCACAGTTCTCTCTAATCTGATTCCACTATCATAACAGAACTTCTTGAAATTGGTGTCTTCATACTCACCACCATTATCGGACCTCAGCCTCTTGATTCTCAAGCCTGTTTCATTTTCCACCATTGCCTTCCACTTCTTGAACACCTCAAACACCTCTGATTTCTGTCTCAAGAAGTAAACCCATACCTTCCTGGAATGGTCATCAATGAAAGTCACAAAGTATGACTTTCCGCTGATGGATGAGACCGCAGCTGGTCCCCAGACATCTGTGTGAATCAACTCAAGCTTGTTCTGCTTTGGAGTTCTGCCACACGTCTTGAAACTGATCCTCTTCTGCTTTCCAAAGATACAACTCTCACACAAGTCGATATCAACTGACTGCAATCCTGGCAATCTTCCCATCGAGTGCATGACTTTAAGTCCCTTTTGACTCATGTGACCAAGTCTCTGATGCCATATGTTAGGATCGTCCTTACTATTAGCAACTGCAATAGAACCACAAGCATCAGTTGTCACATAAAGAGTACCAGTCATTTTACCTCGTGCAACGATCAATGAGCCTCTCGAAACCTTCCAGCTGTCACTGTTGAAGGTTGTCATATAGCCTTCCTTTGCTAATTGTCCAACTGAAATCAGGTTCTTTCTTAGGTCAGGAATGTGTCTGACATCATTCAATTCCCATACAGAGCCATTCAGCTTGATCTGCACTTTACCCTTGCCGACCACATCGCAGGGTTGATCATCACCAAGGTACACCTTTCCAAAACTGCCTGAGACATAATTTCTGAGAAGATCTTTGTTGGAGGTCGCGTGAAACGATGCACCAGAATCCATCACCCAAGAATCGGACTTGTTCTCCATGGAACAAATCAATGCGTCATCTGATTCTTCTGAAAGAACATTAGATTCATTCTTGTTATATGCTTCTTTCTTCTCTGACCTGCACTGATTTCTGTAATGTCCCGTTTTACCACAATTCCAGCACTCAATAATCTTCTTCGCATTCTGATTTTGATTATTGTTGGAATTTCTTGGATTTTTAGATTTGGATCTGCCGTTTCTCGATTTTGATCTGCCACGCCCATTACCTTTGTTTGAACTTCTGCCTCTGCTATCAACATTCAACGCTGATCCGGAAGTGGAACCACCATCTGCTTGTCGCCTGATCTCCTCTGTCATAATCAGATTCACCACATCATCGAACTTCAATTTCTTCTTTCCTGTAGAGGAACTGATCGCGGTAACAGTGCCGTTCCAGCTCTCGGGTAACTGCCCGAGGATCAATAAAGCACGGATCTCATCATCGAAAACGAGATCGACTGAATTTAATTGATCCGTAACTTCATTAAATTCGTTGAGATGTTCCTTGAAATTGCAATCTTCGCTCATCTTCATATTGAATAGCTTTTTAATGAGTCGTACCTTATTTGCCGCAGAAGGCTGTTCATACATCTTGGACAATCTGGCCATGAGAGCAATCGTGGATGTCTCTTTCTTGACATTGAAGGCAATATGCTTGGACAGCGTCTTCCTCACTGCGCCGAGAGCCTTCCGATCTAACAGATCCCACGCCTCTTGCTCCATCTCTGTTGGTTTCTCTTTCAACGGTTGATAGAGATCTTTCTCGTACAGATGATCCTCCACCTGCATCTTCCAGTAGCCAAAGTTTGTGCCATCAAACTTTTCGATCTTCGATAAATCCTTATCTGAATCCATTGCTCCCACTCGAATAGACACCTCCCGTGCCCTAGATCTTCAGATCTCGCGAATGGACACCTCCTGTGCCCTAGATCTACAGATCTCGCGAATGGACACCTCCTGTGCCCTAGATCTACAGATCTCGCGAATGGACACCTCCTGTGCCCTAGATCTTCAGATCTCGCGAATGGACACCTCCTGTGCCGTGGATTCGTGAAACCGAAGCTCTGATACCAATTGTTAGGGCTTTTCGGATCTTGGGATGCAATCAATCAAAGGAAAAACAAACAAATCGAAATCAAAGACACAAAATTTACGTGGTTCGGCAATGCTTGCCTACGTCCACGGAGCACACCAGAGATCAATCCACTATTTCTGAGAAGTCAAATACACCGTAGATGAAAACCCTAGAACCTAATGAAAAATATGAGATGTCCTTTTATACTGACATCTCATTAAGGGTAAAAAAGTCAATACACGAAAGACACCCCAAAAAATTTTCTTGGGGCGCTGCCCTCAGACCCCGCGAGCTGACCGGGCAGCTCGATCCCCGCGAGCTCAGCGGGGAGCTCGACCCCCGTCCGCCCCTGCGTAGCGCCAACAATCCTCTGCGCACATCATCAGGCTCCACAATATATAACAATCTCCACGCACAGAACTCAAATTTCTTCCTTACTTCTTGGTGATCGTAAACTTTGCGTGCTAGTGCAGTCTTGCCCAAACCACCCATCCCTTGCACCACAATCGGCCTGCAATTGGTCTCCTCATCCTTGGTCAACCAATTGATTAGGGTGGTTATGTTCTTGTCCATTCCTACATAAATTGCATCATCTTCAAGTTCTGTGCGACCCTGTACATCTGTCGAATCAACTTTGATGCCGAACGGGAGATCACCGAGCTTAAGACATTCTAACTTTTTCAGCTTACATAATATGACTTGAAGTTCTCCAACGAAGACCCTCTCCGAGTGCCGGGTTTTCTTCTTCGGAAGTCGAGATACGCTGCCCTCAGACTTGTCAATGATATCTTTGAGAGGGCGCACCACTTCCACCAATTCACTCTCCAATTCACTCTCCAAGACCTTGAACCTCGGAGGTCGAGATACGCTGCCCTCAGTCTCGACAGGGAGACCACCAAACCCGTCAATGATGTCTTTGAGAGGGCGCACCACTTCCACCAATTCACTCTCCAATATAATCCTCGCCAAAATTCGATCAGTGCCATATATATAAATCCGTCGTGTCATCTCCTGCAGCGATTCCCCTATATCCCTCAATACCGAAACCCACGGCGCACGCGATTCGAGAGAGAGAACAACGCCTATCTTCTTGATCAAAGAACCAATCACACCCTCCAGATCCTCGGCCATGATTCTGCTCTCTAGAAACTCCTCCCCCCCAACTAATGTCTTCTGTTGCTTCTCTCCCACTCTCCCGACCTTGGCTTTGTAGTGCCCTCGCAAATTATTCTGAGGTGAGGGAAAGGCTTTTCAATAACATTAACTAGGGCATCTTACCGAAAACCGGATTGTCCCTAAAAATTTTCTGTTGTTGTTGTGACTCGTTAGGTTATCCGTGGCCCTTACTCAAATTTCACAGTAAATTTGAATAAAAATTTATTGGATATGGTACATCTTCTATCATTATTTTTAAAAATTCTCATTTTCTGTTAATTATTTCTTATAAAACATTTTTAAAATCTTTTCTTCTGAACATTTTTGTCATTCAATTTTTTTTTCTTTCAAGATATCCTCCTATAAAAATAAAAATTAAAAAGAAAAAGATAAATGTAGAATAGGGAAGAAAAGACATACCAATTAAAAAAAGAAAAGAAAAAGAAAAGACATGAGTTTTATAAATTATAAGGGAACAGAAGTTATGAGATTTTCTTTTAACTGTGGGAGACGTTTGAGATGTTGGAGACATTTGATCTTGATTACTAATTTGGCCTAAAAACTTGGAGTCGTAAAACAAAAAAGAGATGGAAATTTGAGTAGAGGCTAGTCTCCGTTTATGTGGTGTTGGTGGTGGTTTATGTGGTGGTGAACGCTGACGTTGCACTCAACCACCATGCTGATGTCTCGCTCGGGACATGAATATTAGCGAATATTATTTTGATTATTGTTGTTGTTGTATCTTATTTTTTAGCTCTCTACAAGAATTTTTTTTATCGGGAACTCAATGATTGTGTGTTTTCTTTTGGATGTGGTATATAATTTTTTTTTCAAAATCAAATAATTGAGAGATTAATTTTCTGTTTAAAAAATTCACTGATTCTCATTATTAGAATATTATAAATATGAATGTTTGAAAAAATTTTCTAAGTTAAATTTTCCTTGGTAATGACATTTAACAAGCTTTTATCTTTATACTTGACCAAGGAAAATTTCCTTGGTAATACTAACTTTTACCAAAGACAAATTTCCTTGATAAATCTTATCTTTCACTTTGGAAACATTTCCTTGGTAAATCTTATCTTTTACCAAGGAATATTTGCTTGGTAAAACTTATTTTTATCAAAGAAAAATTGCATTGGTAATTCTTAACTTTTACCTTTTAATTACGAATATTTGCTATTAGCGACAAATATTTTATCATTAAACATCTTTTTATCAAGGAAATATGTGTCGTTGGTATTTTTCTACCAAAGCATGGAAGATTTCCTTGATAAAAATAAGGGGAAAATCTATATAACTCCCTATAAACTTAACTAAATAGGTATAGATCTCTGTAAAATTGATTAATCGGTACAGGTCCATATATTATTTGAAAAGTATGGCTTTAGTTCTTTCTGTCACTTCAATTAACTAGGTAAATGGTTAACCTTAACTACACAATAAAGATTACAAAAATACCCTTAGTCCTATGAAACACCCATACCCCACGAAATCTCTCTCTCTCACTTCACTTGTTCTCTCACTCTCTCTGTGCACCCATTAAAGGCATTGAACCCCATGAATCTCAGTGAATCGAAAGCCATCAGAAGCCTCAAATAAACCATTCGACATCTAATCTGAAGGAATTTGAAGCCTCTATCTATCAATTGTAACCCCTCCCCCCCCCCCCCCCCCCCCCCCCAAAAAAAAAAAGATTTTTACTGATTAAGTTTCTCTAAGGCTTGTAATGAATGAGTCGTTTGCATTAGATTCCTTGTTGGAGAAGGCAAGAGCATTTTTTGTCCTTCCACAATCTTTTTTTTTCTACCATTGACATGATAGGGAAAACGTATTCTTCATTGGAGAAGGCAAGGGCATTTTTGTCATAAAAAAAACTAATCGGTTTTTTCTTAGTTTTTAGAGACTTATTGACGCTGTTTGGATGACCTCCCTTTAAGTAAACGGAATATCCATTGAATATTTCATATAAATTGACTGAAATATAACACAGGGACTAAAATCGTTAATCATATATATTTTTTAGAGATCTATATTGATTAATGAATTTTAGAGTTACCTATACTGATTTAATTAAGTTACATGGAGTTATATCGATTTTCCTAATAACATTTAGTCACGAGTTTACTACGACAAAATTACCAACAAAATATTTTGTTGGTAATAACATATACCAATGGACGTTTTTTTAGCAAGAAAAAATTACTTGGAAAAACTCATATTTGTTGTAGTGATATCTGCACATTGATGAACGAAATTTTTACTTTGTAATCTATAAGTATTCGAATTATTAAAGTTTTGTCAATTTTAATAATTTGATGAAGTGGTATGATTTTAGTGATTTAGATGTGTGGTGTGTATTTAATGATTGGTGAGTTTCTTTCATTTTGAAGAATTAAAGTGAAGTGTTATCTTTGTTAAAAAAAAAAGAAAAGAAGAAGAAGAAAGAGAAGTATTTATCGTTGAATCGCTTCATACCTAGCACTAGGCATGGAAGATAAATATCAATACGTGAATTTTATACATGTTCATTTATGAAAAAATATATACATGTTTCAATAAAAAACAAAATTAAATAAAAATATTTAAAACTAAAAATATACATGTATGTCATATGTAAATAAATATATATTTTTTGCATGATTAATAGAAATTGGGGTTTGGTCCTATACGAGTGACTGACAAGAGATTTTTTTTTGAGGAAATGATAGACTATATAACATTTTAAAAAAATTACAATAGTCTGAATCTTGTCTCAAAATGCAAGAAGAGAGGCGGAGGGAGAGAAAGTGAGGGGGACGAGCAAGACAGGAAATATAAGAGGGACATGAAAAATTATATGTTTGAGTCCCAAAATTTTACCTACAATAATGAAAGAAATAAATTTCAACCATATATAAAGTGAAGATATTAGTTAATATTAATACAACGGAGACGACTACAAATTAGTAAAATCAATCTTAAAATCTAATGTGTTCCAATCGATCAATACACAACAGTTTAGATTATCAGTAAGAAGATGAAAATGATATCACAATCCATATGATACTAACCTGAAAACTCCCCTGTTTGCCTCCCTCTCCCTCTCCCTCTCCCTCTCCCTCTCCCTCTTCCTCTCACACACACACTGTCAGACTCATAGGCTGAAAAGAATCTCTTGGGAATAGACTAAAAATATATATTACAAGTTGGCCCGTTGCCTTTGTACAGAGCCAATCTTTCATTGATTTCTGAGTGAATTGTTCAAATATCCATGGACCAACTCCTCTATTTTTTTATGCCCCTGGAGTTCTTAAAAAGTTTTTTTACCACTGCAGAGCTGTCCTATTTTATTTTATTTTTACCCTCATCCCGCCACATCACATTTTGTTTCCTAAACTATCCCCTCCACCTTTATTTTCCCCCCAAATCTTTGTAACCCCTCCCCCCCCCCCCCCCCCTCAAACCCTCTCTCCCCAAATCACTTTCTCTACCCCACCTGATCACTCATGAAGCACCTTGTCACCACCTCCACCACCGCCTCTATTGAGGGTCGGCCAGAAGCAATTGGAGAAGTGCAGAATGGTGGCAACATGGTCGAAGAGGCTGAAGTTGGGGTTCATAGGGGCAGGACAGATGGTCGGAGAGCATATGGAGGGGCATCATATCCCCCTCCAACATCTGCACCACTGACCTAAGTTACAACTGCCGTGACGCCTTCACCTCATTCGACGTCACCGTCCTAGAATCCAACTCACACGTAATAAATCGACCAATTCCTCTCTTTATGTGTTTAACTCTATCAATAAAAAAAAGGAAGGACTTTTGCCTACATGTGTGTTGGGTTTGTGAAATGATTTGAGAGTAAATGAGAGGCTTTTGGTTTGATATTTGGAGCAGGTTGTGATAGCATTGATGTGGTTGTTCTTTTGTGAAGCCTCATATTGGTATGCTCGACCCTTTTAAATTTTGGGAGAATTGTCCAGATGCCCCTTGACCAGGGGTTTAATTTTTTTTTCCCCTGGATTTTTTTTTATTTTTTATTTACCCCTGAAATCTGTTCCTATTTTTTTTTGCCCCTGACCAGTTACATAAATATTATATTTCTGTAATTGATTGTTAAATATATGTAATTGGTTATTATTTTTCTGTAATGTATATGTGATACCTGAACTACCCCTTACAGACAGTTACATAAATACATAAATATAATGTAATACATACAGAAATTATACAAATAATTACACATATTTAATAGTTGTCTACAAAAAATATTAAAATACGCAAATATGTTTAAACACAAAATGGTCATATAGACATTTTCAATGTCATTACAATATCATCTGTAAGTACATTCAATGTATGCAAAATTGTTATAGATACAATCCTAAAGTTTTTTTTCATATCTTAATGATCAGTTGTAGTCTCCCCCCTAATCTTCTTCATTTCCTTTTGGATGAAATGAAACCCACTGAAATATCATTGAACTAGAAATTCAATGTATTTCATAATGAAAAATGGGTTTTCCAAGCAACATAAAAAATACAACAAACAGTCAAACACCTAAATAAATTTATGAACAATTGTAATATTTTAGTAGAATTACTTCTTGATCCATGTACTAAACAATTATAGAAACTAACATTTATATAACAACTACAACAAAAACCACAAATAAAATACCCAACGACATAATCTACCATTTACAGATAATTACAAATTATAGAAATGTAATAACCAATTACATATATTTAACAATCAATTACAGAAATGTAATATTAATATACGGATGAGAATCGTGGCACTGGTCAAGGGCAAAATAAAAATAGGACTAGATTTCAGGGGTAAATAAAAATAAAAAAAGTCCAGGGACAAAAAAAAATTAAACCCCTGATCAAGGGGCATCTGGACAATTCCCCCAATTTTGTTTAGGATTTTCTTTTTGGGTTTTTTTTGCACTTTTAAGATTTGGGTACATGTTGAAAAGATTTAAACAGTATTTTAGAAGTAATGGATTCCATAGTTATGACGGCACCATGTCGTTATCGCCACCTCTATTGAGGGCATGCCAGAAGCAACTGGTATATACTCTGTAATTGGTTATAAAATTTCTGTAATTAGTCATTCACATATATATAAATTAATATTACATTACTGTAATTGGTCATTATATTTTTGTAAAATTATATGTCATATCTTAGTTTAACTCCATTGGTAGTTTTTTATAATTGATAATGTAATGTTATAGTTTATTTGGTTGCTAAGTACATAAATCAATAAGTATTTCTATGAAAATATTATAGTTGTTGACATTTATATGCTTCCATTTTTTTTCACTTTTAAGATTTGGGTATGTGTAGAAAAGACTTAGACAGTATTTTAAAAGTAATGGGTTTGATGGTTATAACAACGTCTCGCCGCTGCCTCTATTGAGGGCTTGCTTGAAGCAATTGGTATACATTTTGTAATTGTTTATAAAATTTCTGCAATTAGTCATTTATATATCTGTAAATTGATATTACATTACTGTAATTGGTCATTATATTTTTGTAAAGTTATATGTCAAATCTTAGTTTAATTTTTTGTAATTGGTTATGTAATATTGTAGTTTCTTTTATTGCTAAGCACATAGATCAAGAAGTATTTTTATGAAAATAATGCAATTGTTAATATTATGTAATTGTTTATAAGATTTTTATTTTTTGCACTTTTAAGATCTTAGATGGTATTTTAGAAGGGATTCAATGGTTACGATTGCGCCTCACTGCTGCCTATGTTGAGAGCCTGCCAGAAGCAATCAGTATATATTATGTAATTGTTTATAAAGTTTTTGTAATTGATTAATATATATCTGTAAATTGATATTACACTCCTGTAATTGATTGTTACATTTCTGTGAGTTTATATGTCGATCCTTAGTTTATTTTTATTGGTAGTGTAAACCTGTTATTACTAATATTATTCATATTGCTAAATGAAAATTTATTTAGATGTTTAACTGATTGTTGCATCTTTAATGTAGCTTGAACAATGCGTTCTTTCTTATGAAGTATGTTAAATTCCTAGTTCGAAGGCTTCTCAGCGGGTTCAATTTCATCCACGAGGACATGAAGTGGATCAAGGGGGGACATCTACGATTTCATTAGGATAGGCAAACAATGTCATAATTTAAAGAGATGATATATTTATTTAATAACATTTTGATAATATGTCTATAATCATTTTGTATTTAACCATTTTGTGCACATTGAATGCACTTACAGATGATAATGAAATGACTTACAATTCATGAATTTATTGTAATGACAATGAGAATGTATCTATAGCAATTTTGTGTTTAAACATCTTTGTATATGTTGAATGCTATCTGTATGTAACTATTAAATATTTGTAATTATGTGTATAATTTATGTAAGCATTACATTATATTTATGTACATCTGTAACTGTTTATAAGGGTAGTTCAGGTATTATGAAAAGTTGGGGGTAAAAGAAAAATAAAACAACACTGTAGGGGTAAAAGAAAAACTAGAAGAGTATTTGGACAATTCACACTTGATTTTTTTTTTTATCATACTGAGCCGGCCTTTATTGATTTTTTCATTATACTAAAATGTTCAGATCGGTTCATCTTAAACAATGTGACAATTTGCGTGCCCGGTGTTTTCTTTTTTCAGAGTTCTCATTATTTAGAGTTAGAATATTTTTTTTTTTTTTTTTTTTGTTGATGTGGGAGGGATCCCATACTGTTTGCTTACCGAAAATTCTTTCAGAATAATAATATGACAATACATACATGTGGTTGATTAGACTTTCAATTTATTAATGAAATGACACAATCATTTTTGTCGTATTGATCCTCGGTAGGTAGTGTAACTATTTTAAAAGATCCATCATCTTATTCTCAAATCTCAAATTCATTTTCTCCCACTACTGTAGCTGGTTATTAATTATTGTAACGTTGATTATGAAAAGAGATTTATTTGAAGCAAACCCATTTTTGTAAGTTGGATGACTTCTTTTGAGTGACAAGATAATATGCTAACCTGAAAATATTTCCCGGTTTTATTCTTGAGGCTCTTCTCTCCCGTGTATATATAGTGAGCGTTGTTACACTCAGTCCCTTTATAGTCTAAAATACAGTTTGATATAGTTCTTTAAAAATCTAATGAAACATATGGATCATTAAACAATGAATATGTATTGTTAAAGTTTTTCTTACTTATTTATATGATGATATATGGTTTTTAAAATGTGTGATCGATGTTATCAATTGGGACTGAGCTGAGTATAACATTTTTCATATATATATATATACGCGAGCGATTACGTGCGGCGAACGGCAGGTGCGGCGGCGACGTGAGCCGTTCGATCGCGGGTCCATCGCATCCAACGGTCGACGTGAATCGCCCCCGACCGTCCGATGCGATGGACCCGTGATCGACGCCGCACCCGCCGTTCGCCGCACGTAATCATCCCTCTATATATATATATATATATATATATATATATATATATATATAGAGAGAGAGAGAGAGAGAGAGATTGAGCCGTGGGTGGAGGATTAACTAACAGGCGCTGTTACACCCAGATCCATTTCCAGTACCAATTTTAGCCCTCTATCGACACATATGCTCACGTTAATATGACATATGCTTTGAAAGAGTTTTTTTACATTTTCTATTAATACATTCATGCAATTCATTGGAGTATATGCTTCATTTTTTTATAAAAGCATGTAATCCATAGAGGATGTATACTATTTTTAAAAAATTTGAACATATGTAGACTGGAATTGAGGCTGGAAATGGGGCTGGATGTATCATTATCCTTAACTATTAATATTGAGAGATTAATTATTAATATTGAAAGAGCAACATTCTCTGTGTGGAGGATTTTTTTTTTGAGGAAAATGTAGTCATTTTTTATTCTCATAATAAGAAAGAACATGACTGAGTGAGATGAGAAAAGTAGAAAAATCAGAAAATAAAGCAAAAACAAAAATAAAAGGAAAATACACATCCTCATGATGCTCAGAATTGTAGCCCGTATCAACCCAATTGCATCCACCGAGGGAAGGTAGAAAAGACTTCGACCCCTTCCCCGTATGACCCAACTACTCAGTGATACGGAATGCATTTTCATCTATGTGAATGCTTGAGACCCCGCCCACGCAAGTGCCCCAGTCTCTGATGCTTTGTATCGTCGTCTCCCATAAGTTCTCGAAATAAAAGGCCCTCCCCTTGAAGATAACCGCATTTCTCGAACTCCATATCGTCCATATGCCTGACGGAATAACCGAGAGCCACACCAGCCCCGCTTTGCTCCAATCGTTCTTCTTTCTCATGCGACGTGCCGCCTCCCATAGTTCCTCTAGTGAATTAAACCGCAATGGTTTGCCGGAGGCATTTTCAAGCAAAGCCCAAAGTTTGGACGTCACCGGGCAATGGCAAAACAAATACACAATGGTCTCCTCCTCCCCATGGCAAAGTACACAATCAGTTGCCTCCATGGGCCGCCAGAGCGCCCGGAATGTCTTGGTTACAGGACGATTCTGCAGCACGAACCACGAGAAGCATTTCACCTTTACTGGGATTTTCGCCCTCCATATTACCGCCGCTCGTGCTGCAATAGTGTTGTCTGTTGCATCCCCTCGGTTCCACCATGCATATCCGAGCTTGACTGAGAAATTCTGATTTGGCTTCCCTGCCTACGTCACCACATCCTCCAACCCTTCGACCGGCTTGACCGCCTAAAGCAGTCCCAGGAGCTCCGCGAATTGAGCGATCTCATCCTCTCGTAAGCCTCGGTGCATTCATGTATCCCACTCCCCCGCTGTCGCGTCAGTCAACCAGAAGTCGCACGCCCTTCCATGCATCCTAATGGCTTTACCGGTCAGTCGCGGAAACAGGGTGCGTAGAGGCCAACTCCCAACACCATCTATCATCCCAGAACCGGAACGCCGATCCCTCCTGGAGCTGCCACACGAACTCCTCCATAATCGTCGGCCAAACATCGAAAAAACCTTTGCATAATGGGGACCTCCACCGAGCGGAGTCCGGTACCACCCCCCTTGCCTCCCCTGATATCCCATAGCGTTCTTTGAACGTCCGCACCCACTTCGCTTCCGGGTTGCACACCCACTTCCAACACTATTTGGACATCAATGCACGGTTCATCATATCCAAATCGAGCACCCCGAGAACCCCTTTCTTCTTGCTCTTACAAATCTCCCCCCACCGCACCAAACAAGGGGTCTTGCCTGCCATTGACGCCCCTTGCCAGAAAAAAACGTCGCCGAATAGTCTCCATTCGTGCAAGCACACCCTTCGGAGCCCTGAAGATGGATAGAAAGAACATCGATAATGCCGATAGTACTGCCTGTAGTAGGACAAGCTTGCCCCCCCCCCCCCCCGAGATAGCAGTCGGCCTTCAATTGAGCTTCCTTGTCGTCAACGGTAACCCCAAGTAACGGCATGGCATATGTTCAATCCGGCATCCCAATATGTTGGCCATTTCCCTTAAGTTGTCATCCCCCACATTAATCGGAATTAATGAGCTCTTCACGAAGTTGATATTGAGACCCGACAACAAGCCGAAGCACCATAAAATGAAATGCAGTCCGTAAATCACATGAACGTCTGGTGGCACCATCATCAGTGTATCGTCTGCAAATTGAACGTGCGAGATCTCCGTCCCCGTCGGGTGAACTGCAAGCCCTCGAATCCAACCACTCGTCGTCGCCATGCAACACATCCTGCTTAGAACATTAGCCACGATTGTAAATAGTACAGGAGAGAGTGGGTCGCCCTGCCTCAACCCCCGGTTCAGACTGAAGAAGCCATGGGTGCCACCATTCACGACCACTAAAGTTCGATCATACGCAACCAAGTGTTCTCGAAGCCATGGAGGCCCAGCACATGGAGGAGGAAACACCAGTCTACATTGTCGTATGCCTTCTCAAAATCAACCTTTAACAACACCCCACTTCTACCACCCTTGTGCACTGCTGTGATAATCTCCTGTGCCACCGCGAACCCCTCGTGCAAGGACCGACCCGGGATAAAAGCAGACTATGAGTCTTCAACCAAATAACCACTAACACGCCTCAATCTCCTGGCCAGCACCTTAGCCACTAATAAATATGCTCCGTTAAGCAAGCATATTGGCCGATAGTCCGATATTGTTGTCGCTCCCTCTTTCTTGGGAATTAGGACAATTGAGGAAGTGTTTAGTTGCCCGATGCTTGGATCTCCCCTGAATAGCTCGACAAAAACCTCCATGACATCATCCACGATGATGTGCCAGAAGTGCTGATAGAAACCCAGTCCGAATCCGTCAGGGCCCATGGCCTTGTCACCATCCACCCCAAAGAGAACCTCCCGAACCTCCTCAGTTGTGAACTCGCCCTCCAGCGACTCGAGACAGTCCGCTGGTAGTCACCTCAGATCCTCGTCAAACCACTACGGCCGCCATCTTCTGTCCCTCTTATAAGCTTGTTTAAAGTACTCGACCAGATGTCCCCCGATCTCTGCCTCTGACTCCACCAACGAGTCCCCCACCCGTAACGAAGAAATTCTGTTGGACCGTCTCCGCTGTGACGTGACTTTGTGGAAAAAATTCATGTTGTTATCACCCGCCTTAAGCCACAACGCTTTGGACCTTTGACGCCATGCCATCTCCTCTTGTTTGAGAAGTGCTGATAGTGCCCCCCCCCCCCCGTGCCTGAGCCCGCCGGTTGCGCATCGGAAGATCCACTGGTCCCTCCTCCTCCTTCAAGTCGACCTCCTCGATGAACTTTGATAGCTCGGTCCTCTTCTTGATCCTGTCTTCCTTGGCTTGCCTTCCACACGCCTTCAGGCGATGCTTCAGTCTTCGAAGCTTGAACACGAGGTGTTTAGCGCCCCTCAAACCACTTGCGGAACCCTCCCACGATAGCCTGACCAAGTCCTCAAACCCCTCGACCTCAGTCCACCAGGACTCAAAGTGGAACTTGTGTGGATGCGCCTGGCTATTGGTATGAATAAATAATGGTGAGTGATCAGAGAGAATTCGTGGAAGACCACATACCTCGCAGCCCGGAAACATATCGTCCCATTCAATATCGATCAACACACGATCCAAATGCGTCAGCGAAGGCTCCTCCCGTCCATTGGACCATGTAAAACGCTGGTTTTGGATGCCCAGGTCGATCATCTCCTCCTCATTTATTTATGCAGAGAAGACACGCATGCAGAAACGCTGGTTTTGGAGGATTAACATTCTCTCTCTCTCTCTGGAGGATTAACTATTAATATTGTTCTATATCCCCATGCAGAAAAGAGCCGTGGGCAACAAAATTGTCAGTTGTAAAAGAATTATAGGTTGAGAGACATTTTCCATCGGTGTGCACACATCTATATATGAGACTACACAATGTTTGCTTTTACTGAAAACTAAACACTGGACACCTATAAGTGTAGTACTAGTATACAACAAGACAGATGAATCTCGAGGTGTTTTGAGGCGATGCCGAGAAGAAATCTTATCAACTAGGCTTCAGGGCGCGCGGATATCTCCCCCCTCGAGCGGTTGTATTCCTCTTTCTATTCTTGTTGTATTTGCTTTTCGTTGTTTTTTTCTCTCTTCTTTTTCGATCATCATTTCGCGCGGATAACTCCTCTCGATTCAAGCATGAAGATTGCTCGTGATGATGGAAAGCTTCTTCCGGACCCTCGCCCATATCGTGCTCTTGTGAGTAGTCTCATCTATTTGACTACCACAAGACCCGACATTGCATTCTCTTTTGGACTCGTGAGCCGCTACATGCATGAACCGCGGAAACCACATTTGGAGGCAGCAAAATGCATTTTGAAGTATGTGAATTTCAAAAATGAATAAATGAATTTGACTTTGATCTTCTTTACAAGAAGAAAGTTGAGTGTTCTTTATGTGGATTCATAGATGCCGACTTGGGTGGTGACTCGGGTGATCGGAGGTCTACATCCGGTTATGTTTTTCTATGCGGATCAGCCGGGGTCTCTTGGTGTAGTAAGAAACATGATTATGTGTTTATTTCTACTACGGAGGCGGAATACAAAGCCAAACTTGGGCTTGTACCCAAAAGTTCACTTTAAGGAGGAGTGTGAAATTTTAAAGTGAACTTTGTTATCTATCTATCTATCTATCTATTTATCTTAGCTTTTTATATTGAGGGATGTAGTGAGACAACTTTGTATTTTGTGTGGGGCACTATTGACTTCTTGCACAAGTATTTATCTCCTACACTCTCCACTACCAACCACCTCATTCACCACTTTCCCATATCTTGACTTCCTATGTCACCCATCATATTTTTCATGACTTGAAAAACCAAATTGACCATTATTTTTCCAAGATCTCCATTTACCTATACATGGACCATCACTTCCCATAAGCCTTATATTTCCCTATGCATTGGTAAATCACATTGACTACCTTTTTTCAATATCTAATCTTACCCATGCATTGGTACACCACACAAGTGATTATGTACACCAACTTCCCATAATCTATTCCCCATACCAACCTTGCCTATAAAAGGAGACCCTCTCCACCATTTCCACCAACTCAACTCAATCTATCTAACTCCACAAAATCCCAACACCACCTAAAACATACACTTGTGCAAGCTTGTCTCTAGTAGCCCAATTTTGAATGTAAGCTTGTCTCTTGTAGTGAATATCAAGTTATCAATTTTCCTTCATCTTTGAGTTGTTCATTCTTCTTCTACTTTTGGTTGTGAGTCTTGGGCTAGTATGATTGCACTATTTGAGAGCCTCGTGTCTCTCCACAGAAACTTGAAAAAAAAATCACATGATTACAATGCACATCTGTATCAAAGAAACGATACAACAAGGAAGTTACCTGACATTTTGTGGAGCTTGCAATTCGTAGTCTTCTCCTCGTATCGTGTAGTGTGATGAATTATATATATCTTCATATATCCATTCCCCTTTGCTAAGATAAGTGAGTTTAATGCAGGGGATGTGTTGAATCTTTGCGTGATCCTCTCCTTCGGCTCGCACAATGTCCATCAGCTCCACAGGCATCCCAAATAATTCAAACTCTTTAAGTGTTTTGAGGTGTTCAGTGCCCAATGGCAATATCTTCAACTGTTTACAGCTATGCAAAGTTATCACTTGAAGCTTCTCCATCTGCTTTGAAGATCATCTCTTCCCCATTAAAAGCCCCTGTAAGAGTAAGGTGTGCCAGCTTGGGTAAGGACTCAAGGGAAGGGAGTGGGTCTTCTTGTAATCGGAACTGGAATAGGTACAGATGTGTGAGATTCACAAGGGAGCCAAACGAGCGAGGCAGCCCCTCTAAACGCCCACGCAAAGTGAGCCTTTGAGGTTTTTGGGAGGAGATAAGGCTTCCCACCGCATGACATAGTCACCACTTATAACTGAATAAATGACCAAGGCGACAAGTCCGTTCATCGCAGTCAATGAGGCGCCCAGCTCTGCTTCATCAGAGGGTCTCACCTTTACAATTGTCAAGGATCTGAGATGGGTGAGGTTCCCAACTTTTTGAATCACCTTGTCACTTGCTTCGATGCCTTCTAGAGACTGTAAATCCTTTCAATCACCGATGTTCTCTGGAATTTGTGTCCCACCATAGTGATCATAAAATGCAAGCAAGTGACGCAGGTTCATTAGCTTCACAATTTCATCAGGTAATTTCACCACTTCACTGTCAGTGAGGTCCAAAGTCTGTAAATTGAGAAGCTGACTGATGGATCTGGGGAGCTTTTTGATGGAAGTTTCACGCAGGTTCAAAAAATATAGATTTATTAAATTGCCCACTGCATTAGGCAAGCTCTCTACAGAGGCTCCCTCGAGATCTAAGACCCTCAGTGATTATAAAGATGATAGTATCATTTTCTCCAAAGCATATGGATGAATTAGGTTATCTGCAAACACCGTTAGAGTGTGGAGATTGGTTATCCGATTCATGATCTTTGGCACATCATCCCGGAACATATGCAATGACAATCTAGATCCATCTATAAGATAAATTTTGTCATACGCACTGATGTATGACACAAAATTTCTCTTCTCTAGAGATGGTTACAGCCAAATTTCTAATGAAATAATTCATCTTGCATGCAATTATTCCATTCGTATGATCTGTTTCTGCAACCTGAAGCAAGCCTCGTGAGATGAGCTTGTCAAAGTAACCCTCTGCTACCTCCTCAATCGTCAAACCTTCGTGGGCTTCAACAAATCCTTCTGCCACCCATGATCGAACCAATCTCGTTTTAGAGACCGAAAAGTCCTCTGGAAATGCACTGCAGTATAAATAATAGTTTTTCAACCTGTACGGCATATTAAGGAAGCTAACTTCAAGCTGTCCTTTATACTCTTGTCATCAGCCACTAAAGACTTGAAGTGGTCGAGAACCAATCTACAATCAGACCTCGTATTTATCTCATTCATTAACATTAGTCTTGCAAGCACACAAATGGCAAGAGGCAAACCATCACATTTCTTAACAAGTTGTCTTGCGAATTCCTCCAACTCACTAGGGAAACTCCCACCGGTCTTACTGAATGTCCTTCTGCAGAATAGGGCCCATGCCTCCTCTTCCTTTAGGGGCTGCAATTTGAGAACAAAATCTTGCGACGCTATCTTTAAAGCTAAATTATAGTCATGGGTAGTGTATAATATTTTGCTTCTACACTTGCTATCCGAAAAAATATGACGAATATCATCCCAACCATCGACAGACCATACATCATCAAAGATAATAACACACCTTTCCTTCTGCATATGATCATGGATCATTTGGATCAGGTCCTTGCGATCTATCTTAATAGGAATCAGCGCTTCCCGTGGGAAGAACTGAGAGAAGATGCTTTGCATAATCTCAATAATTACTGTGGGTTGGGGAGACGGTTATCCATGCACAGAACTCAAATTTCATCCTTACTTCTTGGTAATGGTAAACTTGGCGTGTTAATGCTGTCTTGCCCAATCCACCCATTCCTTGCACCGCGATCGCCCTGCATTCGTCCTTGGCCAACCAATTGATTAGGGTGTTATGTTCATGTCCATGCCGATACAAATGGCATCATCCCATACTTCTGTCGTATGCTCGTTCAAGGGGCTCTTCATCCCACCTAATAACTGTTCTAGCTCAAATCTTATGATTTTCAGTCTTATAGAAACATAATCTCCATAGACGACGTTCCCGGATTAACTTCTTCGGAAGTCGAGATACGCTGCCCTCAGATTCATAATGGAGATCACCAAACTCGTCAATGAGGTCGCTGAGACGGTGCACAATTCTCACCACTTCACCCTCCTAGAGAATCTCTCACCACTTCACCCTCCTAGAGAATCCTCGCCCCAATTTGATCCGTGCCAAATAACCAACCAGATCATCTTCCATGATTTTGCTCTCTAGAGACTCCTCTCCCCACTAATTTCTTCTGTTGCTTCTCTCCCACCCTCCCGACATTGACTTGTGGAGAGTCGAGACGATGAAAATAGTTCTCTGAGGAGGGAAATGTTGGGATCTCAATAGAACTCTGAAACCCTGGAGCTCATGCGGATCCCAGAAGAAAAAAGAAGAATGTGTGTACCTGTTGTTAGAAACTTTTATATAAAGTTTGGGTTTCCCCCCATTTTTTTGATTCAAAAGAATTCAAATAAGTTTCAAATGTTTTAAAATGTTTTGGAGGGAAAAAAATATGTGTTCCCTCTATTTGTTTTAGTGATTTGGGACTTCAAAACATAGTCCCATATTGGTTATTTTTTCTTTCCTTTCCTCCTTATAAGGAAGAGGGTTGGTACTTGGGTAGGGTCCCAAGGGAGGGCAAGGGCTTGTGGATTGCATTTGCATTTTGTCTTTTGTCTTTTGTCTTTTGTCTTTGGCCTTTGGCCTTTGGCCTTTGGCCTTCGGTCTTTGGGCTTGGGCTTGGGTTCGGGTCTGGGTCTGGGTCTGGGTCTGGGTCGTCTGGAAGATATAACGGAGATAGAAAATTTTCGTTTTTCGTCTCAGTCGTAACAGTCGCCGCGGCGCGATCTGTAACCGCCGTGATTAGGGCGACGCGATTCGTAACCGCCTTGATTAAGGCGCCGCGTGATTGAGGGCGAACGTTCGTCCGTTCGAGTTTTGTCTCAAACGGCTCTCTTCCTCCCACGCCTATATAAACAGGCTATGGGAGGACTGCAAAGGTATGCAATCTCAGCGTTCTCTCTTCTTCATCCAGAAAAGTTTTTGGTTCTTCTTTTGGCGATTGTTCGAGTCAGCGACCGGTTCACGAATTCTTCTTCCTGCTGCACCAGAGGAGAAGATCAGCGAGGCTGGGTGGTTGTATCCGGGGAGCAGATCGTCGAGTACCCTGTGCGATTGAGGGGGCGATTCTGTTCTTAAGACAGCGTTCTACGTGCCTCCATCCAGGCCATCTCTGAACCCTTTCTGTTTTGATCTGCTGTTTGGTCATCTGTTTATTGTTTAATCTGATTTCGACAAAAGATTTTCCAACAATTTAAGAACAGAATCCTTTTGTTTTCAGATTAAACTTGTTTTATTCCCTTCACACACCACCATGGCCTTTAATGATGATAGAGAGTCTGCCAAACCCGATACCAAGTTCAATGGAGAGAACTTCAAGAGATGGCAGCAGCAGGTGAAATATTGGCTGACCACACTGGGCCTTATTTCTGCCATCTCTGTTCCCTCTGTTGACTCCGGAAATGGTTCTGATTCCACCACCAAAGTCACAGACCAGTCTACAAGCAAAACCCCTGATGCCCCTTCTGTGAGTCCTCAGGATCTTGACTATTTATGTCACGGTCGGATCCTATCTACCCTTTCTCCAGATCTATATGATGCATACTGCTCCACCAAAACATCCTTAGAACTTTGGAATGCCTTAGAGGACAAATACGGTTTAGAGGATGCAGGTTTAGAAAGGTACCATTTCGTAGATTGGCTAGAGTATAGGATGGTAGAAAACAAAACTGTTACTACCCAGATCCTAGAGTACACCAAACTGATTCAGAATGCCAAAGCCAAGGGTTTCAACTTGGAAGAGAATATCCAAGTTGCTGCACTTGTTGAAAAACTGCCCCTTTCTTGGGACAACTTTGCAAAAACCCTTAGGCACCGTCAAGGCCAAATGTCTATGTCTGATTTGATCAAATCTTTGAAAACTGAAGACATACACAGGGTCAAAGACAAAAAAGTCAGTCATTCTGAGTCCAACCTAGTAGAGGGAAAGAAATTCAAACCGAAAGGAAAGAATTTCAAACCCAAAAAGAGTCTCTTCAAGAACCCAAATGCCAAAAGTGACCCCAAGTCTAAACCAAACTCCACCAAAAAGACCTACCATTGTTATGTCTGTGGGAAGCCCGGGCACTTTGCAAAGGACTGTCGTCACCGCAAAGACCCAAAACCTGGAAACTCTTCCTACACTGATCCTCCTCCCCAAGTCCACATGGTGACCTTAGAAGGAAAACCCGTTGATTTCACTGATAGGTATGTAACTATTTCTCCTGAAATAAATGCTGTGAGCATTTCCACTGATTGGTGGATTGATACTGGGGCCAACACTCATGTTTGCTTCTCTCCTTCTTCCTTTTCTGAATATCAGCATTCCGATGGAAGAAGGGTGATGATGGGTGATTCCGGCGCTGCAGACATCAAGGGATCTGGACGAGTTGACCTGAAGTTCACTTCTGGGAAGGTCCTAACTCTTCGAGAAGTGCAGCACGTACCAAACATCAGGAGAAATTTAGTTAGTGGATCCTTGTTAATCCAAGCGGGTTACAAGTTAGTTTTTGAATCAAATAAGGTTGTAATAACTAGATTTGGATCCTTCATTGGGAAAGGATATTTGTGTGATGGTTTATTTAAATTATGTACTGTTGACTCTTTTGATTGCAAAAATGATAATAATACTCCTGTTGTTTTTATGACCGAATCATGTGATGTTTGGCATGCTAGGCTAGGTCATGTTAATCATAACTCTATGAGAAAATTGATGAGCATGGAATTAATTCCTAAAGTCAATTTGATAACTCTAAGAGGTGTGACATTTGTGTGCAATCTAAACTGCCTAAGAAACCTTTTAGAACTGTTAACAGAAATTCTAGTATTCTTGAATTAATACACACTGATGTATGTGATTTGAATGGAATATTGACTAGAGATAACATGAGATATTTTGTGACATTTATTGATGATCATTCTAGATATTGCTATGTTTATTTGCTTAAATCTAAAGATGAACAGTTTGACAAATTCAAGATCTATAAAAATCAGGTTGAAAATCAATTAGAAAAGTCTATTAAAAGGGTAAGGTCTGATAGAGGTGGTGAGTACACTTCTAATGAATTAAATTTATTTTGTGAACAAAATGGTATTATTCATGAAATGACTGCTCCCTATGCTCCACAATCCAATGGAATTGCTGAAAGAAAAAATAGGACTTTAATTGATATGGTTAATTCTTTATTTGCTCAATCTGGTGTAAATAATAAATTTTGGGGTGATGCTTTATATACTGCAAATTTTATTTTGAATAAAATTCCTTTTAAGCATACTGATAAAACTCCACATGAATTATGGTATAGTAGGAAACCTTGCATGCAATATTTGAAAGTTTGGGGCTGTTTGGCCAAAGTTAAAATTCCTGAAATCAGGAAAAGAAAACTTGGGCCTAAAACAGTAGATTGCATATTTTTGGGATATGTAGAACATAGTCATGCAAATAAATTTCTTATTATTAAATCTGAAATTCCTGATTTTCGAGTTAATAATATTTTTGAAACTAGACCTGAAGATGCTATTTATTATGAGTCTATTTTTCCTATGAAAGAAAAAATTATTAGACCTGTTGGTGAAACTCTTCTCATGTTGCATCTACATCTGCATCTACTTCTGAATACCCTATTTATGATGAACCTGAATTTGATGATAATCTTGGGAGAGGTAAAAGAATTAGAACTGAGAAGAATTTTGGTTCTGATTTTTATATCTATCTCGTGGAAGATGATCCCAAGACTTATCAAGAAGCTATGAATTCCGTTGATGTTGGTTTCTGGAAGGAAGCCATAAACAACGAAATTGAAAGCATAATGAACAACAACACTTGGATTTTATGTAATTTACCTTCTGGTTGTAAATCTATTGGTTGTAAATGGGTATTTAGAAAGAAATTAAAACCTGATGGATCTATAGATAAATTTAAAGCTAGATTAGTTGCAAAAGGTTTTAGTCAAAAAGAAGGTGTAGATTTCTTTGACACTTACTCACCTGTTTCGAAAATTTCTTCCATTAGAGTCCTAATTGCCTTAGCTGCCATATATAAGCTCGAGGTCCATCAAATGGATGTTAAGACTGCCTTCTTGAATGGTGATCTTGATGAGGAGATATATATGGATCAGCCTGAAGGCTTTGTGGTTCCAGGACAAGAGAAATTGGTGTGCAAACTGGTTAAGTCTTTATATGGACTTAAACAGGCACCTAAACAATGGAATGAAAAATTTCATAAAATTGTTTTATCTGCTGGTTTTGTGAGTAATGAATCTGATAGCTGCATTTATAGTAGAATGAAAAATGATGCATGTGTAATTCTATGTTTATATGTAGATGATATTCTGATATTTGGTACGAACATGTTAATCATTAACGAGACTAAGAATTTCTTATCTAGTAAATTTGACATGAAAGATCTTGGTCCTGCAAATATAATTCTGGGCATAGAATTAACTAGATTGCATGATGGCATTTCTATTTCTCAGTCTCATTATGTTGAAAAAATTTTGAGAAAATTTGAATATTATGATTGTAATCCTGTTTCTACACCATATGATCCCAATTTTCATTTAAAGGTAAATGTAGGGGATCCTGTCCAACAACCTAGATATGCACAAATCATTGGTAGCTTAATGTATTTAGCTAACTGTTCTAGGCCTGACATCTCTTATGCTGTAGGAAGACTGAGTAGATACACTAGTAATCCTAATGCAGACCACTGGAAAGCCTTATGTAGGGTCTTTAGATATCTTAAAGGCACAATTAGATATAGTTTGCACTATTCTGGTTATCCATCTGTTTTAGAAGGATACACTGATGCGAACTGGATCTCTGATTCTGATCAGACCAAGTCCACCAGTGGATATGTTTTTATTCTAGGAGGTGCTGCTGTGTCATGGAAGTCTGCTAAACAAACTGTTAGAGCAAAGTCCACCATGGAAGCTGAGTTCATTGCCTTAGATCTTGCTGGTGAGCAAGCTGAATGGCTTAGAAACCTGCTTTTAGATATACCTATTGTTAGAAGACCTCTTCCACCTATATCTATTCATTGCGATAATAAGGCAACCATAGATAAAGCCAAACAGTCTAAGGACAAACCGGAAAGAGATTCATGAGGCTTAGGTATCAGAATGTAAGGGACTATGTCTTACATGGAGTGATCTCACTTGAATTTGTTAGATCAGTAAGTAACATTGCAGATCCCCTTACTAAAGGATTAGCGAGGAGGCTAGTCTTATCAGCATCGAGAGGGATGGGGCTAAAGCCCTTAGAGTAGCACCACAGTAGATACCCTACCTTATCAATTGGAGATCCCATGAGATAGGTTCAAAGGGACAAACAAGCTGTTGAGTGACTATGTAAAAGCACTAAAATCTAAAACCATCCCTATGGTGCTAGTGCTTTAACTGTGATGGTTTAGGAAGAGCTAAAAAACTCTGAATGAATTCAAGGTCTTTAAGACAGGGTATAGGACCACGCAGTATACCCTTGGAGAATTCTACTATAAGAGTGTGATCGTGGGGCCGCGATCTATGAGAACACGGGCTGATCTCTAGAGCACTCTCGAAACCAGATACGCGTAATGGCCGTAATGCGCACACCGACTTGAAACCTGGTCTAGTACTCGAGCTATGCTGTGTGACTAATCGAAATCTGATCAAAAGGGTCTAGTTCAAGACCTAGTTCACTACGTCCCTTCAGATGGAAATCAGTCAATACTAAGTGGAGGTTCAAAGCCCTAAGCTACCTCTACCGAATGCATAGTAAAACATCGCCATATTTTATTTTCTTTAAAACTTTGAAACTTGAGGGGGATTGTTAGAAACTTTTATATAAAGTTTGGGTTTCCCCCCATTTTTTGATTCAAAAGAATTCAAATAAGTTTCAAATGTTTTAAAATGTTTTGGAGGGAAAAAAATATGTGTTCCCTCTATTTGTTTTAGTGATTTGGGACTTCAAAACATAGTCCCATATTGGTTATTTTTTCTTTCCTTTCCTCCTTATAAGGAAGAGGGTTGGTACTTGGGTAGGGTCCCAAGGGAGGGCAAGGGCTTGTGGATTGCATTTGCATTTGCATTTGCATTTTGTATTTTGTATTTGGTCTCGGGTCTGGGTCTGGGTCTGGGTCTGGGTCGTCTGGAAGAGATAACAGAGATAGAGAATTTTCGTTTTTCGTCTCAGTCGTAACAGTCGCCGCGGCGCGATCTGTAACCGCCGTGATTAGGGCGACGCGATTCGTAACCGCCTTGATTAAGGCGCCGCGTGATTGAGGGCGAACGTTCGTCCGTTCGAGTTTTGTCTCAAACGGCTCTCTTCCTCCCACGCCTATATAAACAGGCTATGGGAGGACTGCAAAGGTATGCAATCTCAGCGTTCTCTCTTCTTCATCCAAAAAAGTTTTTTGTTCTTCTTTTGGCGATTGTTCGAGTCAGCGACCGGTTCACGAATTCTTCTTCCTGCTGCACCAGAGGAGAAGATCAGCGAGGCTGGGTGGTTGTATCCGGGGAGCAGATCGTCGAGTACCCTGTGCGATTGAGGGGGCGATTCTGTTCTTAAGACAGCGTTCTACGTGCCTCCATCCAGGCCATCTCTGAACCCTTTCTGTTTTGATCTGCTGTTTGGTCATCTGTTTATTGCTTAATCTGATTTCGACAAAAGATTTTCCAACACCTGTGCCCAGTATTTTATGGATGTTGATGGTAGATTGGTAGGTCTTCCCAATTCAAACAACTCTCTCCTTTCATGAGCGTGAGAAAGAGATAGTAATGTTTCATTTATAAAGGAGGACAATGTTAATATAGTCCAACTTTCAGCTTCAATCTCAGTCTAAACGTGTTTCGTTTATTTTCTATCTCCACACATGCAACTAAGGGTCGGAAACAGGCTGGGCCGGGCCGGCCCGTTGAAACAGGGCCTAAGCCCGGCCCAAGGCACAGGCCCGCGGGCCCCGGCCAGGCCGGGCCGTGGCAAAAAAAGGGCCCAGGCCCTGCCCACGGGGCCGGGCCTGAATGGGCCTCACGGACCGGGCTTGGGTTCGGGTCTACGGGCGGGCCTACGGGTCAAAATTCAAAACATTTTATTTTTTTATTTTACGTTGTTTATTTGTATATAATGTTAAAATAACACTAAATTTAAAGTATAATGTTAAAAAAAATATTTATATGTATTGAATTTTTAAAATAAAAATATTAAATGAATTAATTACTTACAAAATGAATAATTACATGTACCTAACTAGGTTGACATTTACATAAATGTTAATAATTTGTATAACTCAACCACAATTCAAATAAAAATTACACGTTACTAGTTTATTGAATTACCCTCCATGGGCCTACCGACTGGGCCCGCGGACGGGTCTACGGGCCAGCCCGAACGGGCCGGGCTCGGGCGGGCCTACGGGCCGGGCTCGGGCCCCAGAACCAGGCCCAATCCTGGCCCACCTTGAAAACAGGCTGGGCTTTCGGGCCTCGGACCTGTTAAAGACCCTTCCTTACATGCAACTGCAATTCCACTCAGTACATATGTAAGTGAATGTGTTATTTATCTTTATCAAAATTAAAAATCATAACTTAATAGGTATAAACTTACCATTATCAAAATTAAATTACAACTTAATAGGTATAATCAATATCACTCATTCTTTATTTGACGGTACCTAATAATATGACCACTTTAAAGAAAATTTTCTAACAAAAAGGCTTCCTGTTATTATCTTTGAAAAAGTCGGCTAGCACCACTTTTATGTAAAAAATGACTAAGGATCAAATCATTTTGACATTAATTTAAAAAAAATAAAAAAAATTAACTTCCCCTTCTCCCTGTTATTTTTGGTGGTTGGCACACGGGACAAGTGGGTTGTTTAATATATTTTTTATTACACAAGGAAATCTTTTTATTCTCCTATAAATTTAGTAATTATTCAAATCTATTCATCATATTTAAGTAAATCACAAACATATTTTAAGATTCAAAATCTAATCATATCATTATATTCAAATTTTAATAATTAGAAAACAAATATTTCACTAAATCTATTTTAATTGAATTCTTTTTGTTATGTTAGTTTTATTACAATATATGAAAAAATAAATTATATGAAATACAAATTTATTATTTTATATGTTAAGTGAAATCCTTGGTTAGGAGTGAAACATAAACCCAGAATAAGGGGGAGTACAGGAAAATAAGAAAAAAAGCTATATATTTTGTAAGAATAAATCCCGGTAACTATGTCTGAAAAAGCTAGGATAAGATCCAGCAAGTATTATAGAAGATGTTGGAATTGCAAATAAGGACTTATTTATGAAAATGAAAAAAAATATCCGTCTCTGTTATTTTAAAAAAATTATCTCACTGAATACTTACACACAAAATTCAAAAGTTGTTACATCTATTAGATCACATACACATCTCTTACAATTATTTCCAAGCAAAAACAATATATACAATAATATAATTGTCATTTCATTTAAAAATCATAAACTATTATACATCTCTTATTCACCACTTATCATCACCTTATCTAAGGTGAACTAAATAACAAAAAGTTATTTTTACATTTCTCAATAAGAATAACAGAAAAAACAATCAAACAAAAATTTAATTATTCTGCATAGATTATTATTTATTCGACTATTCCGATATAGCTATCGGGTAATAACTCTGTGTCATACCCCAAACATGTAGTCTATATTTTGAACTATTAGATGAGGTATATGATTTCTTTTAGAAAAAATAAAAATATGTGTAGTCTATATGTTGAACTATAAAATGAACTTTGTGTAATATTTTTTTTATTTTTGAGAAAAATTGACTGGAACTTATCAAAATCAGTAAGCGCAGTTGTTGGACAGGCAATTGGGCTATCACATAGATCTGCTCATCGAAGAAGCAAGTCTTTCGATCAACCAACTTTTCAACCTGCTGTGTGTTTTTTTTTAAAGATCGATACTCTCAAGATTTGATTATTGATCATCATTTACGGAAAGGGTATGCTGGTAGACTTTCAACCTAACATTATCCTATCACATTGTATTCATTATATATACTATAGGGATAAATGCATATAACCCCTCACAATCTTATGAAAATCCAGATAACCCCATACATTTTTTCGAAATCCAAATAACCCTAAAAACATAATTAAAATCCAAATATACCCTTATGTCAGTTAAATTAACCTAAGGATAACCTGAATTTTAACCCAATGTCTAAAATTACATTTATATCATCCCCTAATCAATCACTAGCTTCATAATATTCACCTTCATTCGTTCTCCTCGCGTGGTGCTTCTATTTACCCTCATCACGGACGACATTGCATGATATGATATACAGAGATAAAACATAATTAGCAGGGGGTTATTTATATTTTTGCTAGTTTATAGGGATTTAATTGTATTATTATATTTTTCAATTATATCAGTGATTATTTAACTCAAATGACTGATTTGATTTTTAGTTATGTTTTGTGGGGTAATTTGGATTTCGGAAAAATGTACGAAGTTATCTACGTTTTGGCGGGGACAGGGGTGTTGTTTGGGATTTATCCATATATATATTTTATGAAAAATAACTTTCGAAAAAAAGAAAAACAACATTAGTTTGGCGTCTTAACCAAATCGAAAGGTCCTTAAACAACTCGAATGTCCAGTTGTCCACTTGCATATTTAAAAGACAAAAGACATTTGTATGTCCAGTTGTCCCACTTACATATTTAAAAGTCGTGCGTATATGCTAAAAAAAAAAAAGTCATGCGTATGTGGTAAAATTTATGTTCTGGGGTCATTCACTCATAAACGACTCTTTTTTATACAAGGGGATATTCAGTTGCTATACCTTTAACAAGTCCCCGTTTGAACACTGACACGCTATTTAAGATAAATAGTTATTTTAAATAGATAAAATATAATAAAAAATAATTTTTTATTTAGTTATATTTTAGTTATTCTAATTGAGAATTTTAATAATAAGTTTTTGATATTTGATTAATCACAGATAAATTATTGATAAAATGTGATTAAAATATTTATAGCAAATTTAAAATAAAAGATGAATAGATGTATATAAGGAATTATAAAAGACCCTTGATTTATAACTTATAAAATAATTTGACATGTGGACCTTTTATAGATTTATTATTATAATAGTGAAATTGATGAAAAAAAATAACACAATTCAAGTGGAAACCTAGAAAACCAATACCAAGTTATTCTTACATGTCTTGACATACCAATACTCACTTATACCTATCAAACAAATATGTTTTTTTATAATCCACTATCCCAACATGTTTAATTGATTACATTCAACAAGTAATTATCCATTTTGTCCCTAAATGGGCCCAACTGCGTTTTGATGTGTAAGAGTTGTACTATCCCAACATGGTTAAAGATTATTCCTTTTTAACATATTAAAAATATCAGTCCCACAATTTCTTTTGAAGAGCCAAAACAATAGTGTCTGGATACCCACATATTTAATCCGTTGAAAACTCTGATATTTATATATTTTCACCTATTTCATAGAATTGCAAAGACTCCTCAATTGGACTGCAAACACATCGTAATGCCTTGATTAAAATTCAGATACAGAACAACAACAAATGTGTCGGCCCCTTTTGTAAGAGTTTGACAGTTGCATAAATTTTATCAAAATGCACACATAGAAATGTTTTATTTTAACATATAAAGTCCACATAGATAAAGATAGTCAATCTAATTTCATTGGTCTGTTCTAATAAGCAGTACTGTTTGGATTTCAATACTCCCACAGATGAGGTTTTCTCAAATCTGTTACAAAATTGACTGCTACATAGAGATGTACATACATAGCTAGGGATACAACAATAGAAAAATCAACGCCTAGACACTAGCAGACTGGCAATCTCATCCTGCACTCGATTCATTTCTTGTTGATCGTTCTCAAGTCGGACTTGTGGGTACAGCTGCTCAGTGGAACGATCCTCATCCACTGTGGTACTCTGAAATTGCTCGAACAAACCTATCAATTTGTGATTTTAATGCTCATGTTGGTATTTAAAAAAAAACATATACCTGAATAAATAAATCAATATATAAACAACACCATTCAAAATACAGCAATTCAACAATCATAACAGATGAAACAATGGCATCACATGGTGTTACACCTATTAATCCATGTAACCCAATAATAGTACCTAAGACTATCCCACCTTTCCTCTGTCCAAAGTGCACAGAATATTTCATTTGAACCTTTTGTTAAAGTTGATGATAAAAGTTTTGTTAGCTAGTTAGCAAGGGACCCAAGTCAAGAATATCTTTTTTTTTTTATTTCTTGGTTCAGAGAAGGTTCTCAATTCAATCATAGTAAGGACACAAAAAGGGCAACCCTTTATTTTAAACTGACATTTAAGCTAACTCTTATAACAATGTTGTCCAGATAAAGTCCCAACAAGGATCCTTTTTTCTTTCCCTACGATTCCAGATCCATTAAAAAACTTAAGCACATATGAAAATAATCCTACATCAAAAGTTGGTAAGAACAATAGCAAAGAAAAGATCACTTCATGAGTGGGAGATTCTATTATAAAAAAAGGACCCATGAAAAAGATGAATAAAAGGGCTGAGACATGGAATAAAGAGGAATAAGTGAGGATACAACTCTTTTTTGGAACTAGGGCAAACAGAAGCTCATTGACCTAAGATTTTCTATGCAGGGGGCTTGAGACATCAGTGGATAGAAATTTGGATTTAGAACTCACTTAACTGAGCAATTCTTTTGCTTGAGAGAGTGGGTGTAGATGTAAAAATCATGGCATGCCAAATCAATCCAAGTATTTAAAACTTTGGCTATCTAAGCATTTAAAAGTCCTATTTGATGAAGAAGGTAAACAACAACAGTTCACTATTTGATGAAGAAAATTAAACTTCATGATAATTAGTTAATGTAAAGGGTGTTTATATATGTAAGTTGAATGAACTTCTTATGGAGCAATTCCATGTATCTATAATGTAAGCATGCTTGTAACAAAAAATTTCCTATGTCTACATCATTATAATATCTAATCGATATATGTAAATAGGGGCTAAGAGGATTCTATAAAATAAGGGCTAAGAGGATTTACTATGTGCGCATCATTATATCAGTGAAAAAAAAAAGGGGCTACATCAAGTTTTTCTGCTGTGCAGATCTTGCAACTCACAGAACACACACATTATGTATGTCAGCACATATGCAGGTAAAAGAAGCTAGTTATGCAGATCCACACAATTTCACCCACCCAAACAGTTCCTTCGTAATTATATACGTGGAACCTCCATAAATTTGTGATTCACAACTTTTCACACATCCAAAAAGTGACATACATTTTTGGGTGTACACGGTTTTTTTTTTTTTTGGTGATAAAACCGAATACAAAGGTGTACACGGTTTTTGAGATGATAAAAAAAACAATCTTTAGACACTCGTAAGAAGTTTGGAATATCCTTAAAACAACTTCAAGTTGGCCAGAGATCAACTTAAATATATGAAACTACATAAACAGAGGCCTCAGAAATGCCTTGACATACTAGACTTTGGGTTTCATTATTTAATGAAGGATGAGAAATTCTATGCCTTTTTCAGAAGGAGCTTTAATAACAGAGGCTTGATTTATAGGGATCGAACACTCACTTTTGCAGACTGTACTAGACTTCCTACAGAAGAACAACTTCTTCAAAGACAAACAAACAATGTCAAAAAAAATTTCTTCAAAAAGCATGAGTTTTAACTATGAGACTTGAAAATTTTTAAAATCTCCACATGTACCTAAGGGTTAAGAATCTCATTAGTCTGGCAGGTACCTAAGGGGCTAAGGGTTTCAAATTCCAAATACAAAAGAAAGTGAAACTTTGAATAATGAAACACAATAATATAATGGAGATGTTGTGAATGGAAGTCTAATGCAGTTCTTTCCATTGTCCATATTACACATCTTGCTGAAAGATTAAAGGGAGAGCCAAAACCAATAACACTTCTGACTGACCTTCCTCAATATAAATTTTCCCTTTTAACCCTGTTTTTCATTTCTTTTAGCCTTTGATCATACATCTTGTATGAATTATGACTTGTGCATCTCAACCAATATAACACCAATTATCTTATTTCCAAAAAATGTATTATAGATTCAAAATTAAAAACACTTTATTTATCTACAGAACAAATAGATTCCCAAAGGATGCTTTTTATTTGTCTACAAAACAATGTCAAAGCATCTTTTCACACTAATCTAACCCCCTAAAAAAATTTAGAAGATACCCACTGTCATGGACACCCAACTGTGGAAATAAATACTATAAAACAAAACCCCTGATATTTTCATCACTTCCAAACAGCCTCAACACAATAATAATATCCTAAACATGCATTATATTTTTCAAGAAACACAAAACCAACATTCAACCACTAATTAAATTGAAACCCTAACAACCCTCATCCACAAAAACAAAAAAAAAAAACCCCACTGTACTGCTTTACAAATCAACCTATGACAATATATAAGAGCATCTCCACTCCCATACCTAAACTTTTACTCAAATTCAAATTTGAGTAAAAGTCACCTAAAACTCCCTCCAACCATTTACCCATACTCATACCAAATTAAGCTTTTACTCAAACATTTACCCAAATCAAGGGAGACTCAAATCTTTACCCAAATTTTTTACCTCTTTTTTCCCTTTATCTCCACAATTTCTTTCAAATGTGACATTTTTTTTTTCTTCAACTCCACTTTTAGTTGAATTATATTAGATGTTTTCCCACCCCCCAAAATTTTCACCATCTCTTGAAACCCAAAAATAAATAAATAAATAAAATAAAATAATAGTCTTCATCTTTGATTTTTAATTTCTTATTTTTACTCTAATAAAAAATATTATTTTTACCTTTTTTTATAAAAAATTGGATGATAATAATTTTTAATTTTAAATATATTGGGGGAAAGGACTTTGAAAATGTATATATGAAATAATCAGAAGAAGATGTGAATTTTTTAAAAGATTTGAGTAAAATACAAAGTGATGGTTGGAGACACATCATATCAAATCAAACTTTTACTCAAATTTTAAGTGAAATTTGGGTATAAGTTTGAGTAAGGGCTGGAGATGGCCTAAGCACATAAAGATATCATACACGTATATAATACATTATCAAATATCATACATATTAGATCAACAGATCTGAAGAATATAGGCATGAACGGAGGGGAAAATTCAGGTTTTACCTAGATCGTTGGTTGTGGAGGAGATTAAAGGAGCTATAAAGCAGATCGGAGTGTCGGAGGGCTCGACTTGGAGAGTGCGAGGGAGATCAGCCGGTCTCTGTGAAAAAACGTCAGATTTTGAGGTAGCAGATTGGGGACAAACTGTTCTAAAAAACACGTTTAATTAAAAATATATTTTTCATATGCTTTTAAAAAATAAAAAAGTGAGTTATATTAAACCATTTTATACGAAATTCACACATTTCAATGGATTTAAAATCTAATTTTCTTGAACCCAAATTTATTCAAAACCAAATAAAATTAAGAAATAAATTTTTTTTTTTTTAAATGTTAACATGCCTGGTGACCAAAACAGACCCCAAGAACCCTCTTGCGCATGGAGTCAAGCACCCTCAGTAGAAATCTATTCTACTAGGTTTTGGGGCTCGCGGATGTCTCTATTCTAGACATTGTCTACTTTTAATTTATTGAAATAGATATGTTCATAGTTTTCTAAAAACTAAGAAAAGAAAGGCAAATAAATCTAATCCATGCCCATGCCTGTATGAGTCCAAAGGTTAAGGTTTCCCAATTGTGCACAAACACACCCTAAAGATGCATTTTTTAGTAAAGATGGGAACGCACCACCTGAATTTATTGAAAAAAACACAAGTTGGTACACTCTAGGCAAGGTATCATGCCAACAAGGAATATATGATATAGAGAAATTTTGTCCAACCCCCCCCCCCAAAAAAAAGAAAAGAAAAAGAGGCAAGAACAGAGTCACACAAATAAGAGAATATGAGATAATATGAATATAAAGGTTATTCACTTAACAGTATTTTAAAAATATGACAATTTGCAAGGGAAACAATATTAGGCCATGGAACTTATTAGATAGTAATTTGCCTTACATGAGAGATCTATAGAATTTATAGAGTTATGTGCCACTGTGTATTAATTCTTTCCTTTTGCAAACCATTTTTTTGAGAAAAGTAGTTGATAATACATCCAAGAACTGTTGCACAAATACATGTGAAAAGCGGAAATTGTTTCCATGTTCTTAATAAAGAAAAAACAAAAAGGTATCTGTTTTTCAATCTCTCGGACAAGTTGTCAATTCAATAAAAGTGCAGTAACTGTTGCCCATTGATTTATTCGAGACTCTCTGTAATGAATTCAGCAAGTACTATATCATATACTCATAGAAAGCCCAAATACTTGGCAGACACTTCAAACAATTCTAATACCCCTTTTGTTTCATTCCTTGCAAAGAAAGATTATAGCTATAAAAATTGTCATATAAACCAGTCTAAACTCCACAGGATATAGCAGCAAAGAACCATATGCCACACTCTAATTCTCCCAGATAAAAAGGCTGGAAGATCAACATATTTGTTTAAGCGTTCTTATACATGCATCCAACACTGTGATTTAACTAAACCATTTAAAGATTATGACGAGCTCTTTTGAAATAGAACAAATAGCACATCTACATGCATCAAACAAATATTAAACAGAGTCTCATCTCAACTGAAGAATTGAAACTCCAGAACTTAATTCCATTCTAAGCAGAAACAAAATCATCCAAACAATTTTAAGTCCTGTATTTTATTTTATTTGACAAATATAAGGGACTGATCAGCATTCTTACAGAGGGATTTGTAAGGGATGGCTCATGAAGATCTATGCATTTCTTTTTATCACTTCTATCAAAAGCTCTTTTAACTGCAATACCTCTAAAACTATAGTTCTAAAAAGATCTATTCATTATATTTCAAACTCCTCTTGATCTTTATTTCTGCATCTTAATTGTGCTTACTATTAATTATTTGATCAGAAAATCAAAAGGAATGGAAACATGGATCAGTCGATAATTAAATCAAAGTAATGCTCAATTACTTAACATACACCTCACTCCATCATCAAAAGTAAAAATACATATTGCTTTTAACTGAAATGATATATATGATTCATGAAAATCCCAGAGATAAACTTTGAGCTGTATATCATCAAATAATAGGAAACGATAACATCCATTTTATAACAACATATAGAGCTGAAAATTTAAGAAGATACACAAAATTCTATAGAATAGCAGACCACACAATACACATTCAGTCAGCAATAAAGAAATCGAATAAGACTCAAATATATTGAGCCCTTGTCCAATCACTAGCTATTATTGAAATTTATAATTACTAATTCTCTTTGAAGCAAACACAGGACTTAATTGAACCAAACTCAGCAAGATGAGCAACTTGCTGATATCCTTCAATGGATAATTATTCCAAAGCTTTGAAATTACCTGCGAAGAGAAAACCGATAACTATCTAAACAAAAGAAATTTTTAATGAAACTTGAAAAATAAAATCACATGATTACAATGTACAGCTGTATCAAAGATATGATACAACAAGGAAGTTACCTGAGATTCTGTGGAGTTTGCATTTCATAGTCTTCTCCTCATATTGTGTAGTGTGATGAACTATATATATCTTCATATATCCATTCCCCTTTGCTAAGGTAAGTGAGTTTTATGCGGGGGATGTGCTGAATTTGTGCATGATCCTCTCCTTCGGCTCGTACAATATCCATCAACTCCACAGGCATCCAAATAATTCAAACTCTTCGAGTGTTTTGAGGTGTTCAATGCCCAAGGGCAATATCTTCAACTGTTTGCAGCTATGAAAAGTTATCACTTTGAGCTTCTCCATTGCACCTTTCTCTATCATTATCTCTTTGAGATAACTCAACCCACGTACAAAAAGTGTTTTCAGTGAAAAGAAGCCTTCTGCTTTGAAGATCATTTCTTCCCCATTAAAAGCCCCTGTAAGAGTAAGGTGCTCCAGCTTGGGTAAGGACTGAAGGGTTGGGAGTGGGTTTTCTGTTAACTGGGACTGGAATAGGTAGAGATGTGTGAGGTTCACAAGGGAGCCAAACGAGCAAGGCAGCCCCTCCAAACGCCCACGCAAAGTGAGCTTTTGAAGGTTTTTGGGAGGAGACAACGCTGCCAACTGAATCATATAGTCACCACTTATAACTGAATAAATGACCAAGGTGACAAGTCTGTTCATCTTAGCCAATGAGGTGCCCAGCTCTGCTCCATGAGAGGGTCCCACATTTACAATTGTCAAGGATCTGAGTTGTGTGAGGTTCCCAACTTTTTTAATCACCTCATCACTCGCTTCGACGCCTTCTAGAGACTGTAAATCCTGACAATTACCAATGGTTTCCGGCACTGTTATCCCACCATAGTGATCATAAAATGCAAGCAAGTGCCGCAGGTTCTTTAGAGACACAATTTCATCAGGTAACTTCACCACTTCAGTGTCAGTGAGGTCCAAAGTCTGTAAACTGAGAAGCCTACCAATGCAACTGGGGAGCACTTTGATGGAAGTTCCACGCAGGTTCAAAAAACGTAGATTTCTTAAATTACCAACTGCATTAGGCAAAATCTCTATAGACACTCCCTCGAGATCTAAGACCCTCAATGATCGAAAAGATGATTGTATCAGTTTCTCCAAAGCTAACTGATGAATTTGGTTACCTGCAAACACCATTAGAGTGTGGAGATTTATTATCCTATTCATCATATTTAGCACATCATTCAGGAAATTATGCAATGACAATCTAGGAATTTTATCATCTAGATACTTTTCGTCATCCTTTCCGATGTATGACACAAAAAATTTCTCTTCTCTGGAGATTGTTACAGCCAAATGTCTAATAATACAATTCATTTTGCATGCTATTATCCCATTTGTATGATCTTTTTCTGCAACCTGAAGCAAGCCAAGTAAGATGAGCTCGTCAAAGTAACTCTCTGCTACCTCCTCAAGTGTCACACCATTACGAGCTTCAACAAATTCTTCTGCCACCCATGATCGAACCAATCTCATTTTAGACATCGAAAAGTCCTCTGGAAATGCACTACAGTACAAAAAACTGTTTTTCAACCTGTACGGCAAATTATCTAAGCTTAGCTTCAAGATGTTCTTTATACTCTTGTCATCAGCCACAGAAGACTTGAATTCATGGAGGAGGTTTCTCCACTCCAAGGATACATATCCATCCAAAGGTACTTTTCCACTAAGCACACAAATGGCAAGAGGCAAACCATCACATTTCTTAACAAGATTTCTTGCAAATTCCTTCAACTCACCAAGGAAAATCCCACCGATCTTAGTAAATCTCCTTCTGCTGAAACTCCTTCTGCAGAATAGGGCCCATGCCTCCTCTTCCTTCAGGGGCGGCAAATTGAGGACAAAATCTTGTGACGCTGGCTTTAAAGTTAAATTAAAGTCCCGAGTAGTATATAATATTTTGCTTCTACACATGCTAACCGGAAATATATGATGAATATCATCCCAATCATCGACAGACCATACATCATCAAAGATAATAACGCACCTTTCCTGCTGCATACGATCATGGATCATTCGGATCTGGTCCCTGCGATCTCCTTTCACAGGAGTCTGCCTTTCCTGTAGGGAGAATTGAGAGTAGATGCTTTCCAAAATATCATCAATACTGTTGGTTAGAGAGACGGTTATCCATGCGCGGAACTCAAATTTCTTCCTTACTTCTTGGTGATTGTAAACTTGGCGTGTTAGTGCTGTCTTGCCCATTCCACCAATTCCTTGCACCGCAATCGCCCTGCAATTGGTTTCCTCATCCTTGGTCAACCAATTGATTAGCGTGGTTATGTTCTTGTCCATTCCGATATAAATTGCATCATCCCGTACTTCTGTTGTATGCTCGTTCATGCCCATCTTCATCTCATATAGTGAATCTTGTAGCTGCAGTCTAATGAAATTCAGTTCTGAAGAAGCACGAATTCGTCGGACGAGCTTCATGCACCGACTTAACTTCTTCGGATGTCCGGATACGCTGTCCTCAGACTTATCATGGAGATCACCAAACTTGTCAATGATGTCTGTAAGAAGGCGCACCACTCTCACCCCTTCACTCTCCCAGATAATCCTCGCCCAAATTTGATCATACATCAGTTGTGTCATCATCTCCTCCATCAAATTCCTTATATCGCGCAATTCCCGAAAACGTAGCGATTTGACAGAGAGAACAACGTCCATCTTCTTCATCAAAGAACGAACCACACCCTTCAGATCCATGGCCATGATTTCTCTCTCTAGACTGCTCTCCCCACTCATTTCTTCTTCTGCTGCTTCTCTCTTACCCTCCCGACCTTGATTCGGGTGCGTCTAATCCCACCACAAATTTGACTGATCCCACGACCTAGAAAGAAAAAAAAAAGTTCGTATTGTTGGCTTCAAAATTATTAAACCCACCAATCTACAACCCAAATCAAACACAAACCCACAAATTAATTTCGTTGAGCGAGCGCGTCGTCGAACGCTGCGGGGAGGCGGTAGTCGGGGGCGACGATGGCAGCGGGGAAGCCGGGTTAGGTGTGGGAGCCGATGCAGAAGTCGCCGCCGTGGAAGTAGTAGAGGATGGGGAGTTTCTGACCGTCCGATGAGGGGGGAATCGAACGAGAGGTATAGGCGGAGGTGGAAGTCGTGTTGGGGGTGGAAGAGGAGGTCCTTCGTTGGCGGGGACGTTGAAAGTGTGACGGGCGGTTCGGGAGATTGAGGCGTCGCTGTAGACGCGGAGGACGTTTCGGCAGTTCTCGATCTAGATCGGACACTCCATTCTCTTTTGGTGTTCGTTTTCTTTTTCCGTAGTGGTGGTCTTTGCTGTAACGAGGGGTTTGTTGGGTGCTGGATGGCGTGGATGAGGAGCTGGGGGAGAGAAGAAAGAAAGAGAAAAGAATTATAGGCGGTGAGAAGAAAGAAAGAGAATGAAAAAGAGCAACCTGAGGAAAACAAATGGGTGGTGAAAAATTTGAATATATAGGGTTGTGGGATTACAAAACTTTAAAAGTTAAGGTGGTGGATTTAACTGGTGGTGGGGCTAGATGCACCCTATTATTTTTTGAGGTTCACACAAGGGGGTTATTTAAAACAGGGAAAATTCATGTAGCCCTCTAAAAGTTCGCTGATATCCATGTGATTCATTTTTTTTAAAAATAATTCATATAACCTTCTAATTGTTTTCTTAGTTAATTAAGGAAAAAACCATAAATTAAATTACTATCAACTTAAGAAGAATATTTGTATAATATTTTATTATTTAACGTCACTTTAAAAAAATATATATTCATAAAGCTCTTGAGCTTTTTAATAAAATTTAAAAGACCCTTCCATATAACCAAAATGTCTTTGAACACACAATTTCACCAAATCACACTACTTTCTCCCAACAGTCATGTTTTCGACCATTGGGAGCTCTGAGGCTTCAACACCCCCCTTCAACTTTTTTGAATCATAGATTTTGTTCATCTTCCTTTTATGTGTTTGAAAATTCTTTCATTCATTCTTCAAAGCATTTATTTTTTCTGGTTTTTACATCTCCTTCTTGTTGTTCTAATTTTCTTTTTGTAATCCGAATGCAAAAAATTTGTGTTCCAATTCTTTTAATCCAAATTAAATTTCCATCTTCCATTTAAAGCCTAAAAGCAATTATGTCAAAAAGTGTAATTGTTTATCTATTGTCGGTCAAATGTTTGATGGAATGCTTTGTATGATTAATTTTAGTTAATTTTTTATAATAGGTCAATAGCCTACATAGCTCGAATGTTAAGCCACTTTTCCGCCCATACATTTGACCACAAAAAGATAACCACGCCCCATTGCCCCAATGTCAAATTTTTATCGGCAGGGTGTAGATCAATATTACCCAAGCAATTAGGGGGTTATATGGACTTTTGCAAAAAAGAGAAGTTGATACCGTTTGGTAAACGGATTAAGCAAGTATAAAAGTAGTATAAAGGTGGTATAAGAATAAATAGGGAAAATAGTTGTTTGTTTGCAAGGTATAACTTAGTGTTACTAAGCCAGTTTAAATGAGTATAAGAGAATATAACAATTTTAAGTAACCTCCAGGATAAGCTATACTCATTTTATCTATTCTCATGGGTTCACATGTCACATCAATTTTTTAGATCTTATCGCATCAAATCACATATCAACACCTCTTATACATCAAAAGACTCACGTGTCAAATCAACTTTTTTACACTTTATTTATATTTTATTCTTTTTCAACCAAACAACTCAACATTTATTCTTACGTTTTCCAATGAGAATAAAAAACACACAACCAAACAGAAATTTGTTTATTCCTGTAAATTTGTTATTTATACTGTCATAGTTATCTATCCATAATAATTCAATTCCGCTATCCAAACGGGGACTTAGATTATATGCATTTTTTTTCAAAACAAATTATGTGAGAGTTGAGTGTGGGTGAAAGTAACCAAGGTAAAAAAAAAGAAATATGTGGTTAAGTTAACCACACCCCCATTTCAATGTGTTAATGGTACGGGGTAGATCAATAAAACCCAAATAATCAGGCTTTATATTGAATTTCGGAAAAAAGATATGAATATAAGAGAAATTTGAGGAGTCTATATTTCCATTTCAAATATTTTTAGTAATATGAGGAAAAGTGATCTGGTTTCAATTCTGATTTTATTATGTTTATTTCAAATTTAAATAAATAAATCATATGAATATATTGAGTTTAATAATCTAAAAATAAAGATGTTCATTAAAAATATCTCTATTATATATGGAAAAAAATATTGTATATTACACAAATTTATTACTTATGGAATGAATTTTAAATTCTTAAAATTTTTAATATATGATTTTTTTATTTATTTTATCGTGCATGCATGTTTTAGTTTTTAAAAAATTAACATAACTCCAAAATTTATC